>OY735240.1:12828363-12868363 GCA_963457665.1 Thysanoteuthis rhombus | reverse complement strand
CTAGAATAGAAACTTCTTTGAAATAATTTCGTCTTTCATTAAATAACTACCGAACATCTTATTAAAATGAATTTGTTTATTAAAAAAACAACAATCAAGATATGTTATATGTGAAATAATTATAGTATAAAAGTTTATAATAATGAATCAGAAACAATGAATAAAAAAAAGAAACTCATCGATTATTAAAAGCTTGAATAGATAAATTGGAGAAAAGCTTTGTAAAAATCATGATCTAGCCTTTCCAAAATACGCATATATACAAAATATCTGAATATTCCATTATATAAGATATATTATTGTTTCATCGATAAAGTTATTTCAATAATGACGACATTCTTATCGATATGTAAATATCATTTTACGCCGTTAGACTGAATGGTTACCAATAAGGACTGATTTTTTATTTTCATTTTAGTCCAATAATTAGTTGATTTGAATCAAAAATAAATCAAGGTATTTTGCATGTAAAATATTACTAATCTAAATTATTAAAGTTATTTCTTTGTTCATATCATCCGAATATTTTACATTATGCATTTAAAAAATATCTCCAGCTCTATAATGTGTACAAATAATTTTCATATCAGCCTTCTTTTCAATTCTTCTATTTTTTCTAATGGTATAGATGTATGGCAGATTTGTTCTTTCAATAATGGTACTAATATATCGATGATAAAAGACACTTTAATACGAGTTTGGGAATTTTTCTTTTTTTTTTGTAAACTGATAAGATTACGCCGTAGGATCGGAAGTATAATTCCAAATGAATACTATGGATGTAAAACATTTTTTTTTTTCAAATTGAATTCATTCAATATAAAATTGAAATATAAATGCAGAATATTTTATTCTAAAAATGAAAACAAGTTCATTACATTCAATACTAGAATCATCATTATCATCATCATTATATTGTACTGTCTTATGAATTGCTACTTTCGGATGCATTTTTATATTTTATATTTCATTCTTCCAATCTCTGACAGGGACTGAACTTTATATAAATCAGATATTCACAGCGTATATATATATACATATATATATATATATATATATATATATATATATATATATATATATATATATATATATATATATATGTATATATATGTATATATATATATGTATATTTATATATATGTATATGTATATATATGTATATGTATATATATATGAATATATATATGTATATGTATATATACATGGATATATGTATATGTATATATATACATATATATATATACATATATATATATACATATATATATACATATATATAAATATATATATATATATGTATATATATATGTATATATATATGTATATATATGTATATACATATGTATATATATATGTATATATATAAGTATATATATATGTATATCTATATATGTATATTTATATATGTATATATATGTATATATATACATGTATATATATATGTATATATATGTATATTTATATATATATATGTGTATATATATGTATATATATTTGTATATGTATATATATATATATTTGTATATGTATGTATATATTTGTATATATAAATACATATTTGTATATGTATATATATATATTTGTATATGTATACATATATATTTGTATATGTATATATATGTATTTGTATATATATATATATATATATATATATATATATATATATATATATATATATATATATATATATAGTAGCTTTATGCAGTGTATATATGTATATAATGACTTTTGGAATTTTAATATTATTCTCAATATCCTCTGAAATGAACGTAGAATATTTCCTTCGTTTTCTATTCAAAACATTGCGTAACATTCGTATTCTTCATTAATGAATCGCCTACGTATAGACATATATACATACACTGAGATATACCTTTAATCTTCTCTCTTCCATCTCGGCACGTGTGTGGGGTTAATTGCGAGAATTCATTCAAAAATGTAGTAGAATTGACCATTAGATATTGTCAAAAATCGGTTATATCATAATGGTCTGTAGACTTTGAAAATGTTAGTTGCCACAGATAGGACCGTTTTCACATTGGTCCCAGTGTAAAATGAATATGCTTTCCAGAAACAAGAACTTTTCATATTCATTTATATATGTGTATTATATTTGCATATTTATGTATATCTAAACTCTCATATTTTATAATTTTAATCCAGCTCTTTTTCTTTATCAGAGGAATTCATCAAGTAAATCTACAACTTGAATGAATGATAGTGAAATGTTTCAAAGGAGGTGATCAGAAAATTATTTTCGGTCTTTTAACACAAACATGAAGTAACAAGATAAACGATTAACGAAAACAAAGAAAAGTCATGGACGCATGTTTAAAGGGAGATAAGTCATTATAACTTAATTCAATATTCGGAATATGACTCGACCTGAAAGCGAGACAAGTCAAAAACATTAATAAACTTAAACTCGTTATTAAATAGAATTACTTGTAAATATGTCAGGAGCCTACTGTTGAGCCAATTCAAACCTGGTTTCAGGGTGCCCCCTCTTATCATTTCATTGTACATGATAACCACAGCAAAATGACATGACGTGGTAAGGGAGGAAAAGTAACAGGAAAAAGTAAGACTCGCTCATCTCATGCGACCCCGTCCGTCGTAACGAAGCGTCTTCTTTGGAAATGTAACTCTGCCCCCAACTACTACATTTTTGAGAAAGTAAACCCTGGTATAACTGAGATTTGGGGTTTATCCAATTAATGATATTCGACCAAAGATGCAATTGAATTGTTATTTATAGATACAACCAATTTATACCTGTGATGAGTCTTTTTTATAGACATACCAATGCAATGCTCAGAAATGCCTTCACGAAATCGGCATCTGCCAAAAATAAAACACAAAACTCATATAAAAATTAATTTTATCGCTGATAAGTTTGTACCATTATTAAAAAGAAATTCTGCCCCAAATCTGATACAAAACTATTTGTGTACATCTCAATGAAAAGGGGATATATTTTCAAAATATATAGTGAAAAAAGTTTAGATAATGTAAATAATTATAAATGAATTATAAATTCTTACACGTAAAATACCGAGATGTAATTCTCTTTATCAACTAATTATTGGATTTTTTTCTTATTCAATAAAAATCGGAGTCTATTTCAATTCTAAATATCAGAAAAAAAATTGATCATGTGATTATACCCATCTGGTAAAAGACAGAGTCTTTTATGATGACAGAAATATAATTAAAAAAAAAAAATCATGTGATTGTACCTGACCCCCTTACTTTTTCCCCGTCACTTTTCCTCCCTTCCTACTTCATGTCATCTTGCTGTAGGTATAATGTACAATATAATGATAAAAGGGAGCGCCCTGACACCAGGTTTGAATAGACTCAAAAGTAGGCTCCTGACACCAGCTGACATTTAGGCGCTCACATTTTCAAATTTTGTTTTTTTCTGTTATTTTCTGACCAATCAAAAGTCAACTAAGTGCAGAGCTGCCGTGGGAGCCGACTTTTACATTATCAACATATCTGTTTTTTTTATCACACTAACTACAATGGCTTTTTGAATTGGTTCGGAAGGTGATTAGAAGGCCGATGGGGCAAAATCTAAAGACACTGCAATATTCAAATAGCATTATTATAATATGAAAATTTATTCCTTGATAAATTCATTTCATGATAAAAACAAAAATGCATTATTTGAATAAGAAAATAAAGTTTCATAAAAGAAAATACGATCATCATCATCATCATCATCATCATCATCATCATCATCATCATCATCATCATCATCATCATCATCGAAATATGCTTTCAGTAAAATTGATTAAATATAACATTGTGTCCCTGACAATTTATTTCTAATTATTATTTCCTGAGTCCAATGTATAATTTAATGTCCGTTGACTTAAATAAAATTTTAGTTTTTTATAATCTTTTATTCGCGTGTATGTTCTGAATTTTTAAGAAAATCAAAAATGCATTGATTGTGGATTGGGGTTAGTTCTTTTACCCGGAAAGTAATGAACCACTCGTGTAAGCCGAGAAGCGACCACAGACCTCAGGCGTTGCAGGCAAGCATAATACCACTGGAATACCGATGCTCACGAAATAATCCTATTCTCTGACTCTGGCAAAATGAGGCTGGGTAGATTGTTTTGTACCAAACCTTGAAATTTTGCATTTGAGATTCTAGCTTTTAGTTGTATTCGAACCCTACCACTGGTGTCAGAAAGAAATAAATATATTACCTACCGAACATAAAAACAAACGTATTTGAAATTTATTTTTGAAATTTCAAGTAGGTTTCCTAACGTATTGATTGAATTGTCGACTGTAATGAAAGAGCTTATATCAATTTTCAGATTAAATTTTAATTCTATATTGAAAAAATTCAATTTGGAAAAAATCAACAATTTTAACTACAAAGTATTTATTTAGAAATTTACTTCTGATCCTATGGTATAATAATCAGCAAGCTAATCTCGATAGCCCATTACTACTGTAAAAGTTACTCTAATCACAGAAAAAACGTTTCTCTTGACTGTTATATAACACCAGTAGACAAAACGAATTGTTGACAGCCTGTATGGAAGACTCTCTATTTACAGCAATTTTCAGGGGAAGATGCTAAATCACACGAACATCGTTTTTCCTTCTTTCAGAAAGAAAATAATTTGATAAACATTCAACTTTGCTTTCATGCTTTCTTTTCTGTTGAAATCTTTTTTAATAGTAAATATTTATCCGATATATTAAAACATTTCTGTTTGAGGAAATAGTTTGGATTTTCACTTTGTTGAATCGTGGATTGAAATGAATTTTAAACTTTCTTCCAGAATGAATAATATTCAAAGAATAGAAAATACCAATAACACGAAATAAACATATGAAGAAAGTGTAGGAAGTGAGCTGATTGGTTTTATTCATTTTTGCCTTTATCGCTTTGAAAGAGAGTTCAGGATCTGCTTAATAATATTTCTATTTGCTTTACCTCCTTTGTCACGCCCTGTCATCATACTATAAGTAGGGTGTACACAGGGAATGCCCGACATGATGTTCAAATAGGCTCTACAGTAGGCCCCTGAAAGCTGATAATATTTTAGCATTCACATTTTCAAAAATTCACTTGTGTCTTATTTCCAGCCTATGAAAATTGATTAATTGCAGAGCTGCCATGGAAGTCGACTTGGCTCATGTATATTTAGAGTATAAATTTAAAGTGTGATTTTAATTAAAAGGTATAGTTAAAGAACATATTCATCAGGTATTAACGTAATAAGGAAATTAAAACCTTTATTCATTCAAATTTAGAAAAGGAATTCTACGATTTCGTGGCAACAACATCTGATATAGACATAATTAGTTTTTTAGTTAAAAAGTAAACGTTTTGAAAATTCTGTACTGATTTTGGAGTCATTTCAAAGCAAAGGTTAACTTATTCTAATGCATATCTCGTATTGAATAAACTGCTCATAGAAAGTGGCTGGCCCTAAAAAGGGGCATTCTCAGACAATATTTTGATATTTAACCCTCAAATCAGAATTCTGCTTTGTCTCTTCATCGCATAGGCGACATCTAATAAGGCGACAATCTTACTTTTGGTCTACACAGCGTCGATGATGGCAACACGTAATTCAGACAAGAGATACGCCTGTTAGTAGCCCTGCTGGCTGGGTGGCAGGTAGCAGGCTTGCTGATACCCTGACTGTGTGACTTGGGGTGACGCTTGTCGCCTCTTCTTCCCAATTGTTTTCCACTTGGAGACATGATGAATGCTTGTAGCTGAAATGTCTGAATAGATGGATAATATAACTTTATACAGCTTTGATATTTGAATATTCAGACGTAGTAGGGAACACCTCACTTAATAGAAAAGGCGATTCAATGACCGATGGAAATTGTCATCGTTATTTTCAACAATATTTCTGTAAATTTCATCGTCATTAAGACTGGCAGAATGAGCGGAGTCACAAAATTTATTAACTTTATTTTTAAAAGTATATTTTGACATTTTTTAGATGCAAATATATTTTATGATATTTGTTTATATAAAATATATTGTTTCAACGATAGAATTGTTAGAATAATAGTAAAATCATTATATGTTTCATTTTTTATAATTTTGTGTAAGATCTAATTGAGAAGTTGCACATTAGATTGTGTTCGGGGCAAATTATCTCTTAAATTTTGAAATATCATGTATTTGTTCATAGAACTGATTGAAATTAGCCTTTGTTGAATTATGTATGGAAACAAATTTTACAATATTTCCGAGATTCAATGAAAATTTGATGTAATAATAAATGTATTTGCTTGTAATTTCCGTGCTGATTTAGTGGACTCTAATGAAGATGAAATTTACACAAATACTCTCGAAAATCACGACAAGAATTAGGCACAATTGAGAATTTATTCCCATCATTCATACATGAATTGGTCGGGCGAAATTATCACACTTACAAATATTCTCTCATTTTTTTGATTTCAGCTGTTAATAATCAATGTGTCAATTCAAATTCAAATAAATTATTCATAATTCTGGATAAATACTTTCTATTATTTCTATTTACTTTTTCTTTCTCATCATTGAAGACATTTTTTTTTCTTTTCATATCGTTAAACTGTCGGATTATGTTTCTACACAAACAATACTATCATTGCTTTCAAAATAAACATCAGCTATTTTTTACGATTCAAAAGGCAAATATGTCAAAATAACATTACTATTTTTACTGAGTTTTCTAGTTTCATACGCATGGCTGATTCTAATGTAAACTGTACCTGGATCGCATAAAGCGTACTCAGTTGCCCATCGTATTTCCATCGGTCATTAAATGTGGGATTGTGTATAGAATCCGATCATCACTGGGGGCTCAGTACTTTTGGCCTTGTGCCGGACTAAGATAAACCGATTTACACCAACATCAGGCACTCGACTTGTGCGTTAATTTCCATATCTGTTTGCATTAGCTACATGGATGAGCGTATTATTTCTGTAAAATCATTTTGATCCACACTGAAAGTGAAATAGTTGAAAGCATTTTAGATTTGAAATTCAGCCTCTTAAAAAAATCTTTTAAAAAAGCTTCCAATCTAAAATTATGAATTGATTCTATCTCAGCCTCTTATTCCATTTGATTGTAACTTTTGGCAATATCGAGTTTTACACACATTAAAGTTACATCCTTTGAAAAATATTTATGTTTAGCTTTTTAGAAAAAAATCCCACTTGATCAATATGAGAGACTTACTTATATATACTTTTGAAAAAACTTGAAAATAAAGTAAAGTATTATTTTTCTTGGGATCATTTCTATTTTATCAGCTGACTTATATTTACAAACAGCTTCCATAGAAAGAAAAAATGTGAACGTTTGGATTTAAAAAATATTTTGATTATTTCAATCATATTTGGAAATTCTCATTTTATTGTTTCACCGCCTGGAAGATACTGAGATTTTGTTATAAAAAATTACGATTATGGTTAATAAATTGAAATAACGGAGAGAAAAATTGATATATATATATATATATATATATATATATATATATATATATATATATATATATATATATATATATACATATATATGTATATATATATATGTAAATATATATGTGTATATACATATATATGTGTGTATATATATGTACATGTATGTATATGTAAATATATATATATATGTTTGTATATGTGTATATATATATATATATATATATGTAAATGTTTGTATATATATATGTATATTCATGTATGTACATGTATACATATATATATATGAATGTATATATATGTATGCATGTGTCTGTGTCCGTGCATGTATTATATGTATACATACAAATTAAATTTCTCATTGGAAGTTTTTTTGTAAATATGGGAGCCCAGACGCAACTCAAATAATCTTCGTTTAATGGTGAACAAATTGAAAGCGTCATTCTAGACACTGTTCATGATATATATAGGTTTTATTATTGTTAACAGAAGTAAAGATTTTCAATTTTAATCACAGAAAATTATTTTCTTTGTCCGTTATATTGCAGTAGTCAACGAAACGAGGTGTTGACAAACTGTATGGCAGACTATCTACACCTCGTGGATGTATAATGATTTACGTTTCAAGGATAAAAAGTAAACATTGACTTGAAACAGCCCAACTCTACGTTATGCTTATTAATGTTTTTCTTATATTTAGACAAGAAAATACATATTTTTCTTCCAAGTGAAACAGAATAATTTTTAAAAAATCAATTATGTTTATAAAATAAGGTATAGAAAAATGTTCTAAATTGTTTGGACACGTCTATATGGTAGATAAACATTTTACTGCATATCTTGTGAGAACTTTTGAAAAAACTGTTCGTAGAAATTGTGTGGCCCTAAAAAGGGCCGTTCGTGTGGCCCTAAAAAGGGCCGTTTGTGTGGCCCTAAAAAGGGCCGTTTAGAGAAAACATCTCGATATTTAGCCTCCCAGTCCACACAGCATTTTGAATTTTTTGTTGACTGCATACACCACATCCTCTAGGTCGACCGACTCATTATTGTTCAGCTCGGAGTGAATGATGGCATCAAGAACAACTCTCTCAAAGTAATTAATAATCAGGCGGGTTGCCTCGTATTTCAGACCAGATGTACGCTGGACACAACGTTCGCGAGAACGGCGGCGTAACTTGAGTAAATCACGATAACGATTGGCAAGTCTCCTTCGCAATCTTAATCTACATTTGTACATGATGAGTGATTGACGCTACAGATCAACTGAAGTGCCCGAGTGGGTGGAGCATATCAATTTATACAGGTTTGTGTGAATGTGCGGACGTAGCAGTAAGCATATCACGTGATAGAAAGGGTGACCAAAGGACCAATGAAAATAGGCTTGGCAACTGAGCACGCTTTTTGTAAACGAGCAGCAGTTAATAAGAAAAATATCAGCCATGCGTATCAAAGCCTAAAACTCTGTTAACATGATACTTTTCTCGTCATGTTTTTATCTATTTTTCCTGAAAAACCTTTGGATACAAAAAAAATGGCCAAGTTTTATTTTAAAAGCAATGATATTATTGAACTCATGTAAATGTCATCTAACAGTTTAGCGATGTAAAATGAAAATAAATATTTCTAACAATGGAATTGAAAACATAAATTAGAAAAAATATAAATATCGAGAATAATGAATAATTGATTAAAATAACATAAAAAAATATTCAGCATACACATTGGTTATTACTTGCCAAAATCAAATAACAGAGAGAATTTTTGTTTCTGTGATAATTTCGCCGGACAAATTCATGTATTACTAGATGGAATAGGGCCTCAGATGTGCCAATCAAAAAATGTCCAACGGTATTTGTGTAAATTCTATCATCATTAGAGACAACTAAATTAACACGGAAATATAAACTGTTAAAAACTTATATTCGAATTATTTAAAAACGGAAATATATTTGATGATACTTATCAATACGTTATTGTTTTGTCAATAAAAATGTTAGAATAATATTTTTTAAAATTCTATGCAGGTAGACTGTAGGATTCAAAATATAGAACATTCCATCTTTGTTTTTTTACTATCACACACACACACATATATATATATATATATATATATATATATATATATATATATATATATATATATATATATATATATATATATATATATATATATATATATTGATGGTTTCTCCTTTTAAATTAAAGTGAATTTTGAAAAACATATAAAGACCGTGTTGCGGATGTCCTTCCTAGATTTCTGCATATCTTTTCTTTGTGATTTTATATTCATTCTCTTATTCCAAGTTGATTATATGATTCGGAAGGCGCATACAAAATCAGTTGAACTACTTTTATACACAAAATAGTTGATTTATTTTTTATTCTATTATACTTCCTGTAAAAAATCTGGTGATTTTCAGGGGAAGATACTAAATCACACGTGAATCGTGTTTCCTTCTTTCAGAAATTGAATGATTTAATAGAATTGTTACTTTACTTCAATGTTTTCTTTTCTGAAAGTATAATCTTGTTTTTTCTGGTCATCTTTTCATTTTGATTTACTCATTTGTATTCAAGAACTATTTTCCGTAGAAAACATCAACATTTTATTTTGTGAAGAGATTTTCTTGAATATTACGATAATTATTCTCAAATCCAATTTTATTTTTTCACATTCTGGAAGAGACTGTGCTTTATATAAAACTTTTTTTACAACGAATATATATATATATATATATATATATATATATATATATATATATATATATATATATATATATATATATATATGTGTGTGTGTGTGTATGTGTGTGTGTATGTGTGTGTATATATGTGTGTGTGTGTATATATATATATATATGTATGTATATATATGTATGTATGTGTATATAAAAACAAATATATATATATATATATATATATATATATATATATATATATATATATATATATATATATGCTGAAGCTTCATGCAGTGTATATATCAATGTAATGACTTTTTCACATTTTCTATTCGAAACATCGCGTAACATGCCTACATAGATGCATATTTCAACATAATGAAGTGTATATAAATATATACAAAAATTCCTCTATAAATATAGTTTTAATCTCTTATTTTTTCACATTCTGTATAGGTGTGTGGAAGTGTTTTCAGGAAATATTTTTGAAGAATTTATCGGTGATTGTAATGGTGAAAATATTGGTGGTTTCAAAAGGGCTATTTTCACAAATGAATCATGAGTATTTACCAAAAAAAAAACAAATTTTTCTGTAAGTGACAACTTCTGAATACGGTTAAAAAGTAAGAGAACCGGATGGAAGGTGAAAAATATAACTGAAATTTCAACTCCAAAGAAGATATTTCATTTTCCTTTACTTTCTTAAGAGAGCGTCAAAAAACCCATGGTAACACCTGAAACAAATCAGTTGGAAAAAAATCTCATGAAAATAAAATACAAGATCTTTTTAAATAATTTTAACCCAGCTCTTTTTCTCCATCGAAGGACTTTATCACGTAAATTGCCAATCTAAATGAATGATAGTGAAATGGTTCGAAGGAGATGACCAGAAAATTATTTTCGATTTTTAACACCAATATGAAACCACAAGATAATCATAAAAAACAAATGAAAGCCCTGGACGCATGTTTAAAGGGAGATAAGTCATTATGACTAAACACTACAATAAAAAACATTAATAAACCCAGACTCGTTATTAGATATAATTCCATGTTTATCTTTATTAGTGCAGTTAATTAGTCTGTGTACTATTCAAAATCTATCTGTTCGAAGCCTTATTATCAATTGATATTTTTGCAGTATATCATATGTTGATTAAGGAAAACTCAGCTCCCACGGCAGCTCTACAGATTGTTGTCTTTTGATTGGTCAGAAAATAACACAAAAGACAAGTTTTGAAAATGTGAGCGCTAAAATATCAGCCGGTGTCAGGAGCCTACTGTTGAGCCTATTCAAACTGGGTGTCAGGGGGCTCCCTCTTATCATTTCATTGTACATCATACCTACAGCAAGATGACATGGCGTGGGAAGGGAGAAAATGTAACTGGATAAAGTAAGACTCGCTCATCTCATGCGACCCTGTCTGTGATTATAAACCGTTTTCTTCGCAAAGGCAACTATGCTCCTGTTTACTATGTAAATGTGGTCATCAAATTAAATCGGGGGCTGGGTTTAGTCACACGAAAACCTTTTTTTCTTCTGATGTTTAGAATGGGACAATTAATAATAGACTCTGTCATCTATCAAATAAAATAAAAACAATTATTTGATTGAAACAAAAATTCACATAACGATGTATTACCGATGAAAATTTATAATGCGATTTATTACATTTTTTTTAATTATCCCAGTCTTTTACACTATTTGTTAGAACACACACACACACACACACACACATACATACATACATACATACATACATACATATATATATATATATATATATATATATATATATATATATATATATATATATATATATATATATATATATATATATATATATATATATATATATATATATATATCCAGTTCTATTAGATTTACTCAAATGATTTATGGCAGACGTTCCTTTTCAATAATCGTCCGAATAATTCGACAATAAAATGAACTGATAAATCAGTTTGACGCTTTATTTTATTTATATGTTGATAATGTAAAAGTCGGCTCCTACGGCAGATCTGACGTTTGTTGTCTTTTGATTGGTCAGAAAATAACACAAAAGACAAGATTTGAAAATTTGAGCGCTAAAATGTTAGCAAGTGTCAGGAGCCTACTGTTGAGTCTATTCAAACCTGGTGTCAGGGCGCCCCCTCTTATCATTTCATTGTACATGATACCTACAGCAAGATGACATGGCGTGGGAAGGGAGGAAAGGAAACGGGAAAAAGTAAGACTTGCTCATCTCATGCGATCCCGTCTGTAATAATGAACCGTTTTCTTCGCAAAGGCAACTATGCTCCTGTCTACTTGGAAATTCATCGAGGAATATTTGGCCAGTAACGTAATGGAGTTGGTAAGAAAAGTTTATATGTAAAGTAGATGATCAAATGAAATCGGGGGCGGGGTTCAATCCCATGAGAACCTTTCGTTTTCTAAGATTTAGAATGGGACAACTTATATATAGATTCTGTGGTTTTTAAATGAAATAAAAATAATTATTTGATTCAAACAAAAATTCAAATATAGATATTTTACTGATAAAAATTTATAATGCAAGTCATTACGTTTATCTCTTATTATCCCAACCATTTACACTGTCTGCTAAAACACACACACACACACACGAACACAAATACAAACACGCACACATGTAATTTTATATCAGATTTATGGCAGATTTTCTTTTTAGTAATGGTTCAAATATGTCGACAATAAAATGAACTATTAAATGAGTTTGACGTTTTATTTTTGTCGGGTGCCGATTTCTTGTGGGAATGTCTTTGCTTTTCTCTATCGCTTCCATTTTTGCATGATTCCCGTATCTCCAAAAATCAAAGATAAAAACACGTGCCAATTTCTTCTATTCAAAAAGAAAATAAATACAAGCCTACCGCAAACACATTTTAAATTGCCTTACACTAATAGAAGTACGCTCATTAATATTTCTAAAGGAGTAATTTTTCAGAGCATCTTTTTTCCAAATTTACTGCTACTTCCAGTATCAAATAGAGAAATACTTTGATTGGTGGGGTTTTTGATGAAGTCCGCTTAAGGTATTTCTATACAAATTAAACAAAGTAAGTATTTACTGAAGAAGAAAAAATTATTCATCATAAGACATTGAAAACTATCTAGAGCCTTTCTCTGCTCCCGTAAGGGAAAAGACACAGTTTACTTCTCACAAAATATTCAGGTTATTTGAGAACTCAACATTATCTAACTACAGTTTTAATGAACTCCATACACGTTAGTAATAATCAAGCTGGAATATCATGCTATTGTCCCATAGCAAGGTGCCCTAGATATTTAGGAAGGTGAGCTTAGACTGGTACAAAACCAAAAACTCAAAGGCATGAAGCGCGGATCGAACCCACTCTTACAGTATTAATGGTATATCGAGATCAGCTTGCTGATCATTACGCCATGGGATCGGAAGTAAATTTCCAAATATTTACTATGGAAGTAAAAAAAAAAAATTTTTTTTTCTTTTTATTAAATTGGATTCATTCAATATAAAATTGAAATATAAATCCAGAACATTCTAATATGAAAATGAATATAAACTCTTTCATATGAGTTGATAATTTGGATATTACGTTAAAAAACCTACTTGAAATTTTTATTTGTAAATTATAAATAAGCTGATTTTCGCTTCAGAATGTAAAATAGTTCTTTCCTCAGGGCACCAACGGCAAAGGTTTGATTACGGCTAAAAGTTAGATTTTCGAATGCCAATTTTTAGGGACGGTACAAAAGTATCTACTCATCCTCATTTTGCCTGAGTCAGAGAATAGGATTTTTACATGAGTATTGCTATTCGAGTGGGCATGATGCTTGCCTGCCACGCATGAGGTCTGCGTTCGCTACTCGGCTTACATGAGTGATTTATTACTTTCCGGGTAAAAGAGCTAATCCACAGTCGGTACATTTTTGATTTTCTCAAAAATACAAAACATGCACGCCCAAGAAAGATTAATAAAAACTAGAATTTAAGTAAAGTTAACAGGCATTAAATTACACATTGAACTCAGAGAAAAATACTTTGATATGAATCGTCTGTACTTTGGCTGTATTCGAAGCCCGACCGCTGGTGTCATGAGGAGATAATTATCTTACCAATCAAGCAATAAATACAAACGTATTCATCATTCATTTTTCAAATATTCAAGTAGGTTTTTTAAATGTATGAATCAAATTACCAGTGGTCATGAAAAAGAATATACTAATTTTTAAATTAATTCTTCATAATATCAAATACAATTTGAAAAAAAGCAATGATTTTAAATACATATAATTCATTTAGAAATATACTTCCGATTCTATGGTGTAATAATCAGTCAGCTAATCATGGCAGACCATTACCACTGTAAAAGTGGGTTCGATCCGACTTGGGTAGTACCAAACTCATGGTTTTATCAAGTGAATATCTAATGCATCTGACCGTGGTACTGTGTGTGGAGTTCGATCATCAGTGCTGGGCTCTGTATTTTTGTCCTTGTGCCAGACTAAAATGAGCTTATTAACACCTACACTGGGCACTGGACTTCCGTGTAAATTTTGAGGAAAACTATTCATATTTGCTTGCGTTAGCTTTATTGGTGAGCGTAATATTTCTGGAAAAATCATTTTGATTGACAATAAAAGTGAAACAGTTAAATATATTTTAGATTTGTAATTCAGGCTCTTTTTTTTCAAAGCCAAAATTCAAAATTTCTTTCATGTGATTGTATCCAACCCATTTAATTGTAACTGTGGACAATATTGAGTTTTATACACATTAAAAATATATCCGTGAAAAATATTTTTACTATTTTGAAAAAGAATCTTGGAGGATCAGTTTGAAAGAGTTACTCATATATTCTTTTTAAAAACTTGAAAATAAATTATATATTGTTTTCTTCGGATCTTTTCAATTTTATCTGCTAACTTTTAATTTCTAAAAGCTCCAATAAAAAAAGAAAAAGAATATTACAATTGAAATTTTAGAATATTTCGATTACTTTTGGGAATTCTTATTTTAATGTTTCACAATTTATTGTTTCACGATCTGAAAGAGACTGATATATCGTTCTAATATCAAGTAGGAAAAAACTAACACCTTTTGAAAGAGTCATTCTAGACACAATTCACGATTCATCTGGGTTTTATTATTGCTAACATAAGTAAAGTTTTTCAAGTTCAATCACAGAAAATACTATATCTCTGTCCGTATGTTACAGTAGTCAACGAAACGAGGTGTTCACAAGCTTTATGGCAGACTCTCTGCACTTCATTGGCGTCTTATATTTTACTTTTTGCGATAAAATGTTAGGATTGATTTAAAACAGCCGACCTTTACGTTATGATTAAAGATATTATCCTTTTATTCTGACAAAAAAGGCCATGTTTACTATCGAAGAGAATTAAAAAAAAAATAATTATCGAAAAATTCTCTTATTATTAAAGAATAAGGAGTCGAAAAATGTTTCAAAGTGTTTGGGAAAGTCTATAAAGTTAATAAACATTCTACTGCATATCTCGTAAGAATTGAAAAAACTGATCGTAGAAAGTTGGTGGCCCTGAAAAGGGCCGTTTAAAGACAATATTTTGGTATTTAGCCTCCCAGTCCGAACAGAGCTCTGCTATGTTTATTGAGCGCATAAGTCACATCCATTAGGGCGACAGTCTCTCTGTTGGCCCGTACGGCGTGGGAGATGGCATCACGGATAACGTTCTCATAGAAAATCTGAAAAACGCGGCGGGTCCCCTCGTATTTTAGACCAGATGTACGCTCAACACGAACCCTACGGGTGAGACGACGACGGGTAGCAGGCTTGCGATTGTACTTCTGTAGGTCACGATGACGATTGGCACGTCCCCTTCGCAATCTTCTTCTACATATAGGCATGATGAGTGTTTGACGCCGCAGATCATCTGAAGTGCCCTAGTGGGTGAAGCATATCGTTTTATACAGCCCTGTGAGAATGTACGGACGTAGTAGTAAACACGTCACGTGATAGAAAGGGCAACTGAAGGACCAATGAAAATAGGCTGGGCAATTGAGCACGCGTTTTCTTAACGAGCAGCAGCTTATAAGAAAAATACCAGCCAAGCGTATGAAACACTAAAATTCTGTTAATGTAATACTTTCCTTTCCAGATTATTATTTATTTTTCTGGAAATTGTTTTGATCGTAATCCTTATTTTGAAAGCAAGGATATTATTGTACACACAAAGGTAATCCCGATAGTTTAGTGGTGTAAAAATAAAACAAATATTTTTTATAATAAAAAATAACATAAATTGAAAAATAAAAGCATAACAAAAAACCTCTCTTGAATTATGAATGATTTTTTAAAATGATATCAAGAAAATATTTCATATACACATTGACTATTGACTGCTGCAATCAAGTAGATAAGAGAATTTTTTTTTAATTTTCGCAGGATGATTTCATACATTTATGATGGGAATCGGTCCTTAGATGTGTCGAATTCTCGTCGTAATTATCTTTTTGTTCTCAGCCAAAAATTTCAATCAGTATTTGTGTATATTTCATCGTCATTAAAGACAACTAAATTAGCACAGGAATTACAAGCTTGTTTTAAAAATTATATTCCTACCTTTTCAAAACGCAAATCTATTTCATGATATTCATCGATATATTATAGTTTCATCGATAAGATTGTCTGAATAATTCCAATATAAAATTGAAATTTAAATCCAGAACATTTTAATATGAAAATGAATACAAGCTCTTTCATATGAGTTGATAATTTGAATATTACGTTAAAAAACTACTTAAAATTTCTAATCATAAATTATAAATAAGCTGATTTTCGCTTCAGAATATAAAATAGTTATTCCCTCAGGACACCAACGGCCAAGGTTTGATTACAGCTAAAAGCTAGAATTTTGAATGCCAATTTCTAGGGATTGCACAAAACTATCTACTATTGACTATTGACTGCTGCAATCTTCTTCTACATATAGTCATGATGAATGTTCCCAGCTGAAAATCATCTGAAGTGCCCGAGTGGGTGAAGCTTATCAATTTATACAGCTCATACTCATACTTAGTTCCATGACTTTGTACAATAAGGTTTTTATCTATTTTCTTACTATCGCCCCTAACATTTTAGATTTGTCTTGTCGGTCTTCTTAGCAACTTTCGATATAATTCAAGGGACCACCTTTGTTTGTGTAACAGAAATAACAGATATGTTGATAATATAAAAGTCGGCTCCCACGGCAGCTCTGCAGTTTGTTGACTTTTGATTGGTCAGAAAATAACACAAAAGACAAGTTTTGAAAATGTGAGCGCTAAAATGTTAGCTGGTGTCAGGAGCCTACTGTTGACACAAAGAAATTTTTTTTTAATACCTCGAATTCATAATCTTTCTGTTTTGCAGTGTAAAATTAAAAACATATTTATTGGAATATGCTTATAATATTCGGAAATTTTATTCGATGAATAAATATTATAAAATGTTCTTGCATTTTTAAGGTCAGAATATAATTTTAAAAAAACATGTAATTTCTGTGCTGATTTAGTAGACTCTAATTACGAAGAGACATTTACAAATACTCTTAAAAATTACAACAAGAATTAGGCACAACTGAGAATTTATTCCAATCATTAATGCTTGACTTTGTCTGGCGAAAATATCACAACAACAAATATTCTCTCATTTATTTGATTTCAGTTGTTGATAATCAATGTGTAATTTAGATAATATCTTGAAAATATTTTGATAAATTATTCATAATTCCAGATAGATAGTTTTCATATTTGCTTACTTAGTTTTTCTTACTTTGTTATTATTTACACTTTTTTTCTTTTTATATCGTTAAACTGTTGGATTACCTTTATATATGTACTATAGTATCATTGCTCTGAAAATGAAAGTTAGTGAAAAAAAAGTTAATGAAAGCTATTTTTAGAATCATAGATTTCCGAAAATAGATAAAAATCTCAAAATAACATCACTATATTAACTGTGTTTTAGGGTTTCATACGCATGGTTGGTATTTTTTTAATGTATAAACCAGTCGGTTTACAAAAAGCGTGCTCCATTGTCCAGCGTATTTTCATGGGTCATTAGATCACCCTTCCTACCACGTGACATGCTTACTACTACGTCCGCACAAAGCTGTATAAATAGATGTACTTCATCCATTCGGACACTCTAGACGACTAGCAGCTTGACACCTTCATCATGTCTAGACGCGGAGAAGGAGGCGTAAATGGTGATCGTCAGTTTGACAATAATGACAGCAAGCCTGCTACCAACCGTTTGCCTTGCAGATGTGGTGATCAGTGTAAATTTGATCCCGAATACGAGGCGACCCATCAGTTCATGATTTACATTACAGTGCTTGTCCATGATATCATCTCTCACGCTGTGCTGACCAACAAGGAAACTATCACCATAATGGATGTTGACTATGCGCTCAAGAAAAATAGAAGATTTTTTTACGGATTGGGGGGTTAGATATTGAAGTATTGTCACTAAACGGCCCTTTTTAGGGCCACCCACTTTCTAGGAAAAGTTTATTCACTTCTTACAAGAAATGCAGTAGAATGTTTATTTAATATGTCTGCATATTAGATTGTGACTTCAAAATGGAGTAGTTTTCCTTTGTCTTATTTTCTTTTCTTACCATCACCACCACCTTTAGATTTTGTCTTGTCGGCCTTCTTAGCACCTTTTGAAATAATTCAAGGGGTCATCGTTGTTTGTGTGATAGAAATAATGTTGATAATGTAGAAGTCGGCTCCCACAGCAGCTCTGTAGTTTTTTTACTTCGTAGGTATCATGTACGATGAAATGATCAGAGGGAGAGCCCTGTCATTAGGTTTGAATAGGCTCAACAGTAGGCTCTTGACACCTGCTGATATTTTAGAGCTCACGTTTTTCAAAACTTTCCTTTTGTGTTATTTTCTGACCAATCAAAAGTCAACGAGGTGCAGAGCTGCCGTGGGAGCCGACTTTTACATTATCAATGTATCAGTCATTTCTATTATATAAACAACGATGGCCCCTTGAATAAGTTCGAAAAGTGCTGACAAGCCAAAATCTAAAGGTAGATTTTCTATGAAGTATCTGAATTGTGAATTTTAAACTATGACACCGTTAATGTCACGTTTTAATCATTTAAAGTCGATTAGTAAATTTGAAAAAAGAAGATTATTTTCTAAAAGTATTGCTTTGGAAATTTCATATTCAGAAATTTACTCAACAATTGTAACTAATTCAAAATTATTCAAATAAATCATGATTAAAACACTAAGGAGCCATTTTGTTATTTGAGTGAATATTTTCATAAGAAACCACCCAAGTACTATATTCAAATTGCATATAATTATAATTAGAAAATTCATTCATCATGAAAATAGGAACGCTTTTTGTAAATACCGACCATGCATATGAAAACCTAAAACTCAATAACACGATTCTTTTTTTATATATATATATTTTTTTTCCTTGAGATTCTTTGGATACAAAAAAATGGGCAATAATAGTGATGAGTGGGTCTTGCTCTTTCTATTCACTTCACCTCCTGTGCCACGCCTTACCATCATACTGTAATAAGGTTCTACACAGGGAAATTAAACCTTTATTCATTCACATTTAGAAAAGGAATTCTACAATTTCGTGTCGACAGAATCTGATATAGACATACTTATGCCTTTTATTTAAAGCATAAACGTTTTGAAGAGTTTGTGCAAATTCTGGAATCACTTCAAAGCAAAGATGAACTTTTTCTAATACTTATCTTGTAAAGATTAAATAAATAGTTTGTAGGCAGTGGCTGGTCCTAAAAAGGGCCATTCTCCGACAAAATTTTGAAAATTTAACTCCCAAATCAGAATTCTGCTTTGTCTCTTCATCGCACAGGTAACATCCATTAGGGTAACAATCTTTCTTTTTGTTTGTACGGCGTCGGTGATGGCAACAGGTAGTTCAGACAAGAGATACGCCTGGTAGCAGCCCTGCTAGCCGGGTGGCGGGTAGCAGGCTTGCTGATACCCTGACTGTGTGACTGGGGGTGACACTTGTCGCCTCCTTTTCCCAATTGTTTTCCACTTCGAGACATGATGAATGCTTGTAGCTGAAGTGTCTGAATAGATAGATAATATCACTTTATACAGCTTTGATATTTGAATATGCAGACGTCGTAGGGAATAGAAAAGGCGATTCAATGACCGATGGAAATTGTCATCGTTATTTTCAACAATATTTCTGTAAATTTCATCGTCATTAAGATTGGCAGAATGAGCAGGATCACAGAATTTACTAACTTTATTTTAAAAACTATATTTTGACATTTTTTAGATGCAAATATATTTTATGATATTTGTTTATATAAAATATATTGTTTTAACGATAGAATTGTTAGAATAATAGTAAAATCATTATATATTTCATTTTTGATAATTTCGTGTAAGATCTAATTGAGAGGTTGCACATTAGATTGTGTTTGGGGGAAATTATCTCTTACAAATTGAAAGAATTTTTTTTTTAAGGACACAGTAAATAGTGGCAGGAAGGCTTCCAAGATTTTTTTTACTATTCTAAATTGTTTTTAAGACTTTTCCGGTTAGAATATTCATCTAAATCTTTAATATTAACCCAATACAGATATCATATTCATAGAACTGATCGAAATTAGCCTTTGTTGAATTATGTATGGAAACGAATTTTACAATATTTCCGAGATTCAATGAAAATTTGATGTAATAAAAAATGTATTTGCTTGTAATTTCTGTGCTGATTTAGCGGACTCTAATGAACATGAAATTTACACAAATACTCTTGAAAATCACGACAAGAATTTGGCACAATTGAGAATTCATTCCAATCATTAATACATGATTTTGTCTGGTGAAATTATCACACTTACAAATATTCTCTCATTTATTTGATTTCAGCTGTTAATAATCAATGTGTATATCAAATATTTTCTTGATATTCTCCAAATAAATTATTCATAATTCTGGATAAATATTTTCCATTATTTTTATTTACTTTTTCTATCTCATCATTAAAAACACTTTTTTGTTTTCACATCGTTAAACTGTCGGATTATGTTTCTATACAAACAATACTATCATTGCTTTCAAAATAAAAATCAGCTTTTTTTACGATTCAAAAGACAAGATAACATTACTATTTTTATTGAGTTTTATAGTTTCATACGCATGGCTGATTCTAATGTAAACTGTACCTGGTTCGCATAAAGCGTACTCAGTTGCCTAGCATATTTCCATCAGTCATTAAATGTGGCATTGTGTATAGAATCCAATCATTACTGGGGGGCTCAGTACTTTTGGCCTTGTGCAGGACTAAGATATACCTATTAACACCAACATCAAACACTCGACTTCTACGTTAATTTTCATATTTGTTTGCATTAGCTACATGGATGAGCGTATTATTTCTGTAAAATCATTTTGATCCACACTGAAAGTGAAATAGTTGAAAGCATTTTAGATTTGAAATTCAGCTTCTTAAAAAAGTCTTTTAAAAAAGCTTCCAATCTAAAATTATGAATTGATTCTATCTCAGCCTCTTATTCCATTTGATTGTAACTTTTGGCAATATCGAGTTTTACACACATTAAAGTTACATCTTTTGAAGAATATTTATGTTTAGCTTTTTAGAAAAAAATCCCACTTGATCAATATGAGAGACTTACTTATATATACTTTAGTAAAAACTTGAAAATAAAGTAAAGTATTATTTTTCTTGGGATCATTTCTATTTTATCAGCTGACTTATATTTACAAACGGCTTCCATAGAAAGAAAAAATGTCAACGTTTGGATTTTAAAAATATTTTGATTATTTCGATCATTTTTGGAAATTCTCATTTTATTGTTTCACCGCCTGGAAGATACTGAGATTTTGTTATAAAAAATTACGATTATGGCTAATAAATTGAAATAACGGAGAGAAAAATTAATATATATATATATATATATATATATATATATATATATATATATATATATATATATATATATATATATATAAATATATATATATATATGTATGTAAATGTTTGTATATATATATATGTATATTCATGTATGTACATGTATATATATATATATATATATATATATATATATATATGTATGTATATATATGTGTGCGTGTGTCTGTGCATGTATTATATGTATACATACAAATTAAATTTCTCATTGGAAGTTTTTTTGTAAATATGGGAGCCCACACGCAACTCAAATAATCTTCGTTTAATGGTGAACCAATTGAAAGAGTCATTCTAGACACTATTCACGATATATATAGGTTTTATTATTGTTAACAGAAGTAAAGATTTTCAATTTTAATCACTGAAAATTATTTTCTTTGTCCGTTATATTGCAGTAGTCAACGAAACGAGGTGTTGACAAACTGTATGGCAGACTATCTACACCTCGTGGATGTATAATGATTTACGTTTCAAGGATAAAAAGTAAACATTGACTTTAAACAGCCCAACTCTACGTTATGCTTATTAATGTTTTTCTTATATTTAGACAAGAAAATAGATATTTTTCTTCCAAGTGAAACAGAAAAATTTTTAAAAAATCAATTATGTTTATAAAATAAGGAATAGAAAAATGTTCTACATTGTTTGGACACGTCTATATGTTAGATAAACATTTTACTGCATATCTTGTGAGAACGAATGAAAAAACTGTTCGTAGAAAGTGTGTGGCCCTAAAAAGGGCCGTTTGTGTGGCTCTTAAAAGGGCCGTTTGTGTGGCCCTAAAAAGGGCCGTTTAGAGAAAACATCTCGATATTTAGCCTCCCAGTCCACACAGCATTCTGAAATTTTTGTTGACTGCATACACCACATCCTCTAGGTCGACCGACTCATTATTGTTCAGCTCGGAGTGAATGATGGCATCAAGAACAACTCTCTCAAAGTAATTAATAACCAGGCGGGTTGCCTCGTATTTCAGACCAGATGTACGCTGGACACAACGTTCGCGAGAACGACGGCGTAACTTGAGTAAATCACGATAACGATTGGCACGTCTCCTTCGCAATCTTAATCTTAATCTACATGTGGACATGATGAGTGATTGACGCTGCAGATCAACTGAAGTGCCCGAGTAGGTGAAGCATATCAATTTATACAGGTTTGTGTGAATGTGCGGACGTAGCAGTAAGCATATCACGTGATAGAAAGGGTCACTAAAGGACCAATGGAAATAGGCTGGGCAACTGAGTACGCTTTTTGTAAACGAGCAGTAGCTTATGAGAGAAATACCAGCCAAGCGTATGAAAACCTAAAACTCTGGTAACATGATACTTTTCTTTTCATATTTTGATCTATTTTTCCTGAAAAACCTTTGGATATAAAAAAAATAGCCAATTTCTATTTTAAAAGCAATGATATTATTGAACTCATGTAAAGGTCATCTAACAGTTTAGCGATGTAAAAAGAAAATAAATATTTCTAACAATGGAATTGAAAACATAAATTAGAAAAAATATAAATATTGAAGATAATGAATAATTGATTAAAATTTACAAAAAAAAACTTCTTCAGTATGTGACAACTTCTGAATACGGTCAAAGAGTAAGAGAACCGGATGGAAGGTAAAAAATATAACTGAAATTACAACTCCAAAGAATACACTTCATTTTGCTTTACTATCTTAAGAGAGCGTCAAAAAAAACCCGTGGTAACACCTGAAACGAATCAGTTATAGAAAAAAATCTGATAAAAATAAAATACATCTTTTTGAATAATTTTAACCCAGCTCTTTTTCTCCATCGAAGGACTTTATCACGTAAATCGCCAATCTAAATGAATGATAGTGAAATGGTTCGAAAGAGATGATCAGAAAATTATTTTCGATTTTTAACACTAAGATGAAACCACAAGATAATCGTAAAAAACAAATGAAAGCCATGGACGCATGTTTAAAGGGAGATAAGTCATTATAACTTAACACTACAATCAAAAACATTGATAAACCCAGACTCGTTATTAAATATAATTCCATGTTTATCTTTATTAGTGCAGTTAATTAGTCTGTGTACTATTCAAAATCTATCTGTTCGAAGCCTTATTATTAATTGATATTTTTGCAGTGTAACATAGGTTGATAAAGGAAAAGTCGGCTCCCACGGCAGCTCTACAGATTGTTGACTTCTGATCGGTCAGAAAATAACACAAAAGACAAGTTTTGAAAATGTGAGCGCTAAAATATCAGCTGGTTTCAGGAGCCTACTGTTGAGCCTATTCAAACCGGGTGTCAGGGGGCTCCCTCTTATCATTTCATTGTACATGATACCTACAGCGAGATGTCATGACGTGGGAAGGGAGGAAATGTAACTGGATAAAGTAAGATTCGCTCATCTCATGCGACCCTGTCTGTGATGATAAGCCGTTTTCTTCACAAAGGCAACTATGCTACTGTTTACTATGTAAATGTGGTCATCAAATTAAATCAGGGGCTGGGTTTAGTCACATGAAAACCTTTCTTTCTTCTGATATTTAGAATGGGACAATTAATAATAGACTCTGTCATCTATCAAATAAAATAAAAACAATTATTTGATTCAAACAAAAAAATTCACACATCGATGTATTACCAATGAAAATTTATAATGCGATTCATTACATTTTTTTTTTTATTATCCCAGTCTTTTACACTATTCGTTAGAATACACACACACACACACACACACACACACACACACACACATATATATATATATGTATATATATATATATATATATATATATATATATATATATATATATATATATATATATATATATATATATATATATATCCAATTCTATTAGATTTACACAAATGATTTATGGTAGACTTTTCTTTTCAATAATCGCACGAGTAATTCGACGATAAAATGAACTATTAAATGAGTTTGACGCTTTATTTTTGTCGGGTGCCGATTTCTTGTGGGAATGTCTTGGCTTTTCTCTATCGCTTCCATTTTTGCATGATTCCCGAATCTCTAAAAATCAAAGATAAAAACATGTGCCAATTTCTTCTATTCAAAAAGAAAATAAATACAAGCCTACCACTAACACATTTTAAATTGCCTTACACTAATAGATATATGCTGATTAATATTTTTAAAGGAGTAATTTTTCAGAGCATCTTTTTTTCCAAATTTACTGCTACTTCCAGTATGAAATAGAGAAATACTTTGATTGGTGTCCGCTTAAGGTATTTCTATACAAATTAAAAGAAGTAAGTATTTACTGAAGAAGAAAAAATTATTCATAATAAGACATTGGAAACTATCTAGAGCCTTTCTCTGGTCCCGTAAGGTAAAAGACACAGTTTGCTACTCTCAAAATATTCAGGTTATTTGAGAACTCAACATTATCTAACTTCAGTTTTAATGAACTCTATACACATTAGTAATAATCAAACTGGAATATCATACTATTGTCCTATAGCGAGATGCCCTAGATATTTAGGAAGATGAGCTTAGACTGGTACAAAACCACAAACTTAAAGGCATGAAGCGCGGATCGAACCCGCTCTTACAGTAGTTATGGTCTGTCGAGATCAGCTTGCTGATTATTACGCCATGGGATCGGAAGTAAATTTCCAAATATTTACTATGGAAGTAAGAAAAAATGTTTTTTTTTTTTAATTGAGTTCATTCAATATAAAATTTAAATTCAAATCGAAAACATTTTGATAACTTGAAAATAAGTTATACATTGTTTTTCTTGGGATCTTTTCCATTTTATCTTACTTACAATTTCTAATAGCTCCCATGAGAGAAAAAAATATCAACATTAAGATTTTGAATTTTTTCCGATTACTTTTGGGAATTCTTATTTTATCGTTTCACCATCTGAAAGAGACTGATATATCGTTATAATATCAAGAAGGAAAAAACTAACACTTTTTGAAAGAGACATTCTACACACAATTCCTGATCCATCTAGGTTTTATTATTGCTAACGTAAGTAAAGTTTTTCAAGTTCAATCACAGAAAATACTATATCTCTGTCCGTATATTACAGTAGTCAACGAAACGACGTGTTCACAAGCTGTATGACAGACTCTCTGCACTTCAATGGCGTCTTATATTTTACTTTTTGCGATAAAATGTTAGGATTGATTTAAAACAGCCGACCTTTACGTTATGATTAATTATTTGATCTTTTTATTCTGAGTAAAAAAAAGGTGATATTTTCTATCAAACAGAATTAAAAGAGAAGAATTATCAAAAAATGAATTTACTTTTATATAATAATGAGTCGTAAAATGTTCCAAAGTGTTTGGGCACAACTATGTATTAAATAAACATCTTACTGCATATCTTGTGAAAATTAAAAAAACTGTTCGTAGTGAGATGGTGGCCCTAAAAAGGACCGTTTAAAGACACTATTTGAATATTTGACCTCCCAGGCCGTTCAGAGTTCTGCTGTGTTTATTGAACGCATAAGTCACAACCATTATGGTGGCAGTCTCACTGTGGGCCCGTATGGCGTGGGGGACGACATCACAGACAACGTTCTCAGATAAAATCTTAAAAATACAGTGGATCATTTCGCATTTCTGACCAGATGTATGCTGAACTTTGCGGGTGAGATGGCGGGTAGCAGGTTTGCGATTGTACTTGTGTAGGTCAAGATGACGGTTGACCCCTCTCCTTCACAATCTTCTCCTACATGTACTTTTTATTCGAAAACTCACTCGTCAAAAAGCCACTCCTTTCTTTGGTACTTAATTGAGATTGATTATACTGGAGTGCTTATTTGACCTGAAATAATTGCTCGGTCATTCGAGGTCAGGAGAGACTTTTCTGGTTTCCAGAAGAAATAGTTAATCTGAAATTGAATTGAAGTTAAAGCCGGCTTTTGAACTTCCATATTTACAAATGAGGAAGTACACACAGACACACACACACACACACACACACTAACACACACATATATGTATGTATATATGCTCGTATATATATATATGTGTGTGTGTGTGTGTATGTACTTAATTTTTCAATTATCATCATAGTATATAAATATGTATATACTCAATTATTTAATCATTATTATAGTATACACACACACACACACACACACACACACACACACACATATATATATATATATATATATATATATATAGAGAGAGAGAGAGAGAGAGAGAAAGAGAGAGGGGGAAGAAAGAGATAGATAGATAGATAGATAGATAGATAGATAGATAGATAGATAGATAGATAGATAGATATGGCGATTCTCACGGGAAGATGCTAAATTATACGAACATCGTGTTTTTTCTTTCAGGAATTAAATGATTTAATAAGATTTCAACTTTACTTCAATTCTTTCTTTTCTGAAAGTAGAATCTTGTTCATTCTTGGCATCTTTTCATTTCTATTTAATTTCTTTTATTCAAGAACTATTGTCCGTACAAAACGTCAACATCAAATTTTGTGAAGAGATTTTCTCATATATTTCGATTATTATTTTGAAATCCAATTTCATTTTTTCTCACTATCTAAAAGAGACTTAGCTTTATACAAGACATATTTTTCACAGCGTGTATATATGTGCTGTAGCTTCATGCAGTGTATATATCAATGTAATGACTTTTTACATTTTTACACAATTTATGATATCATCTAAAATGACTGTAGGATATTTCATCTTTTTTCTATTCAAACATCATATAACACGCCTACATATAAGCATATATCCACATACTGAGGTGTATATAAATATTCAGAAAATTTCTAAAGATGTACTTTCAATCTTCTGTCTTTTCGAATTCTGGGTAGGTGTGTGGAAGTAATTACGAGAAACATTTTTGAAAAAAATTACCGGTTACAGTAACAGTGAAAATATTGGTGGTTTCAGAGGAGCCGTTTTCATATTATTCCAAGTTTAAAATAAAAATAACTTTTCTTAGAATATCCCATTCAATCCCATACATACAGTTCTGTGTGGAGGAAGGTAAAAGAAATTATATTGATACATATTTCAAATTTTCACAAATGAATGATACGGATATACAAAGAAAAAAAATTGTTTAATATGTGACGACCCAATTTCTAATATGGCAGGAAAATAAGTTGACTGGGTGAAAAGTAATGTTGGGAAAGATATAACCAGAATTACAACTTCAAACAAAATATTTACATTTTGCTACATGTCTTTATAAGAGCGTTTAAAAACCTGTCGTAACCCGTGAAATGAATTATTTATGGAGGAAAAATTCTTTTGATCGGCTATAGAAATAAAATTCACAAATACATTTCATAATTTATCCAGCTTTTTACCTTTATCGAAGGAATTCATCATGTAAATCTCGAATCTGAACGAATGATTGTGAAATGGTTCGAAGGAGATGATCAAAAAATTATTTTCGATTTTTGAACACAAAGATGTTACAAGATGAACAATTTAAGAAAACAAATATAAGGCATTGACACATGTTTAAAGGGAGATAAGTCATTATAACTTAACACTTCGATATTTGAAATACGACTTGAGTTTGTAGCAAGATAATTCACAAAAATTTAATAAACGCGTTATTAGATATAAATACTCGTATGCCTTGATTAGTGCGGTTAATCAGTCACCAATACTATCGAAAACACAACTGTTTGAGTTTTTATTATAAATTGATATTTTTCTATTTCAGCTCATACTTAGTTCCATGAATTTGTACAGTAAGGTTTCTATTTATTTTCTTTTCGAATAGATGAAATTCGAACGTGTTTTTATATTCAATTTATTAAAACTGAAATTTTCGGATCATTCAAAATATGATATTCGACCCAAAATGGGAGTGATAAAGAAAATCCAAGATATGCCCACCAGAAATCGGCACCTGACGAAAATGAAATGCTAAACTCACAAGTTATTACATTATATCGTCGATATATTTGTACCATTATTAAAAAGAAAATCTGCCATAAATCTGATATAGAATTATTTCAGTACATCTTATAGAACCGGTGACACATGCACACACGCACACGCACACGCACACACACGCACACACACACACACACACACACACACATATATATATATGTGTATATATGTATATATTTATATATGTATATATATATATATATATGTATATATATATATGTATATATATATGTATATATATATATGTGTATATATATACATATATACATATATATATACATATATACATGTATATATATATATACATATATATATATACATATATACATATATATATATACATATATATATATATATACATATAAATATATATATATATATATATATAATATATATATATATATATATATATATATATATATATATATATATATATATATATATATATATATATATATATATATATATAACAGTGTAAATGGTTGGGCTTCTAAAAAATTAACCATAATAACTTGCATTATAAATTTTTATTTGTAAAATACCGATATGGGAATTTTTATTTGAATAAAATAATTATTTTTATCTTATCTAAGAGATTCTTGATTTATTGTTTGGAATAGCATCATTTTCAGCCTAATTTAGAGCCTCAGTGGCCAAATATTCCATGAAGAATATTTAAGTAGACAGAAACATAGTTGCCTTTGCGAAGAAAACGGTTTATTATTACAGATAGGATCGTATGAGATGAGCCAGTCTTATTTCTTACCGTTACTTTTCCTCCATGTCCACGTCATGTCATCTTGCTCTAGGTATGATGTACAATGAAATGATAAGAGAGAGAGCCCTGATACCAGGTTTGAATAAACTCAAACGTAGGCTCCTGACACCAGTTGATATTTTTAAATAGTTGTGGGAAGGGACATGATTGTTTTTTGTTCGTTTTTTTTTAGATTTTTGGCTTTTTGAATTCGGGACTTAGCTTACTCTAAATAAGTAACGTTGAGGACTTTAGTTGAATTAATTAATAAATAAACTTATAATGCTTCATTGATCTTTAAAGAATAATAACTATCTTTCTGATATCATTCATAAGATCGAAGTATTTTTAAAACCCTACTTGTTAACAATTTTGCAATTTTTTGATGCTATTTTTTTCAATAAAAAACAAAACAAAACATTAGAAAACAATTTAATCGCAAACTGCCTTGAAATTATTATAAAAGCAACTATTTCAACACTATCAGGTTCAGTTTTACTGTTTCTTTTGTGAAATCAAGGAAAATTAGCTGACATCCAACGACTGAGCAAGAAAAAACAACCAAAAACATTGTATAATTTGTAGCATTGAAATTTTTAAAAAAGAGACAAACAGAAAATTATTTTTATATCTCAGATTGGTAATCTTTCTATTTAGCATAGCGTAAAATTAAAATAATGTATTGGAATATCCTAATGATATTCACGAATTTTATTCGGTGAATAAATATTATAAAACGTTCTTGTATTTCTAATAGGTCAGAATATAATTTTTATAAAGCTTGTTATTTCCGTGCTGATTTTGTGGACTCTAATGATGATGAAATTTACACAAATACTCTTGAAAATTACGGCAAGAATTAGGCACAACTGAGGAGTTATTCCCATCATTAAAGCATGAATTTGTCCGGCAAAATCATCACAATTACAAATATTCTCTCATTTATTTGATTTCAGCTGTTGATAATCAATATGTATATCAAATATTTTCTCGCTATTCTTCTAATGAATTATTCATAATCCTGAATAAATACTTTCCATATTTTCTATTTACTTTTTTTATCTAATTATTACAAACACTTTTTTTTCTTGTTTTTACACCGTTAAACAGTCGGATAACCTTTATGTGCGTAAAATATTATGATTGCTTTTAGGCATTTTTCTGAAAAATAGACAAATATCTCAGAATAACATTACTATGTTTACAGAGTTTTATGGTTTCATACGCATGGCTGATTCTAATGTAAACTGTTTTTGGTTTACATAAAGCGTGCTCAGTTGCCGAGCCAATTTCTATTGGTCATTAAACCGCCGTTTCTATCACGTGATATGCTTACTACTACGTCCGCACATTCACAAAAAGCTCTATAAATTGATATGTTTCACCCACTTGGGCACTTTAGATGATTTTCAGCTTGGAACGTTCATCATGACTACTTGTAGGAGAAGATTGCGAAAGGCACGTGCCAATCGTCATCATTATTTCCACAAGTTCAACCGCAAGCCTGTTACACGCCGTTGTTCACGCAAAGTTCGTGTCCAGCGTACATCTATTGTCGAATACGAAGGAAACCGACTGTTTAGAATTTACCGAGAGAAAGTTATCCGTGATGCCGTCTCCATTGCCGAGCAAGCCGAAAGAGAGTATGTCAGCTTCATGGATTTGTTCGATGCGCGCAAGAAAAATATCAGAGTTCTGTGTGGCCTGGGAGGTTAAATATTGAAATATTGTCTCTAAACGGCCCTTTTTATTTTCTCTAAACGGCCCTTTTCAGGGCCACCAACTTTCTATGAAGTCTTTTCCAATCTTTACAAGCTATGCAGTAAAATATTCATCTAGTATATAGCCATGTCCAAACACTTTGAACATTTTCGACACCTCATTCTATCAACATAAGTAGATTTTTTTAATTTGAAAAGAAAACTTTACAGAAAAATGTCTAAATTTTTTGTGTAAAGAAAAGGAAAACAATTTAATGTTTCAAGTCAATATTTACCTTTCATCGACGAAACGTTAGTTATTAGAGAGTCTGCCAACACCCCATTGATTACTGTAATATGGCGGTCAAAAGAAATGTTATTTTCGGTGTTGAAAACCATTACTTTATCTTAACAGTAATAAGTCCTCAGAAGAGTTTATTTACATTCTGTAAAATAGATATATATAAAACATTGTGGATTGGTATTTTTCTTCATATTATAATTAATTAATAATGATCGTAACTTTTAAACAGTAAGATCTCAGTCTCTTGCGGATAGTGACAGAATAAAATGAGAATTTAAAGAAAAATAATCGAATTATTTGGAATCTCTATAAAAAAAATCTGATGCTAATAATTTCTTTCTTTTCACAAGAAATGGCCCTAAAATGTCAGTTCGCTTGTAAAATTGAGAAAGATGAAAAAAAAAAAAAGACATTTTATTTCATTTTCAAGTTTTTCTGTTTTCTCAAAAAAGAATGCCCAAATACATCCTCTGCAGTGATTCTCCGGTTTTTCCCCCCAAATGTATCTTTAATCTACGTATCAGTCATTATCTTCTGCAAAAAGAGGATGGGATACAATTACAAGAAAATATAATTTCTCCGAAGTCTAGAATAGAAACTTCTTAGAAATAATTTTGTCTTTCATTAAATAAGTACCGAACATCTTATCAAAATAAATTAGTTTATTAAAAAAAAAACAATCAAGATATGTTATGTGTGAAATAATTATAGTATAAAAGTTTATAATAATGAATCAGAAACAATGAATAAAAAAAGAAACTCATCGATTATTAAAAGCTTGAATAGATAAATTGGAGAAAAGCTTTGTAAAAATCATGATCTTGCCTTTCCAAAATACGCATATATACAAGATATCTGAATATTCCATGATATAAGATATATTATTGTTTCATCGATAAAGTTATTTCAATAATGACGACATTCTTATCGATATGTAAATATTATTTTACGCTGTTAGAATGAAGAGGTTCCCATAAGGACTGATTTTTATTTTTATGGTAGTCCAATAATTAGTTGATTTGAATAAAAAATAAATCAAGGTGTTTTGCAGGTAAAATATTTCTAACCTAAATTATTAAAGTTATTTCTTTGTTTATATCATCCGAACATTTTACATTATGCATTTAAAAAATATCTCCAGTTCTATAATGTGTACAAATAATTTTCATATCAGACATCTTTTCAATTCTTCTATTTTTTCTAATGGTATAGATGTATGGCAGATTTGTTCTTTCAATAATGGTACAAATATATCGATGATAAAAGACACTTTAATACGAGTTTGGGATTTTTTTTTTTTTTTTTAGTAAAATGATAAGATTACGCCGTTGGATCGGAAGTATATTTCCAAATAAATACTATGGATGTAAAACATTTTTTTTTTTCAAATTGAATTCATTTTAATATAAAATTGGAATATGAATGCAGAATATTTTATTCTAAAAATGAATACAAGTTCATTACATTCAATACTACAATCATCATCATCATCATCATCATTATATTGTACTATCTTATGAATTGCTACTTCCGGATGCATTTTTTTATTTTAAATTTCATTCTCTCAATCTCTGAGAGAGACTGAACTTTATATAAGTCAAGTATTCACTGCATATATATATATATATATATATGTGTGTGTGTGTATATATATATGTATATATATATGTATGTATATATATATATGTACATATATATGTATATATATATATATCTATATATATCTATATATATGTATATATATATGTATGTATATATATTTATATGTATATTTATATATGTATATGTATATACATATATATATATATATAAATATATATATATAAATATATATATACATATATATATACATATACATATATGCATATATATATACATATATATATGTATATATATAGATGTATATGTATATATATACGTATATATATGTATATTTATATATGTATATATATATGTATATATATATGTATATACATATATGTATATCTATATATGTTTATGTATATATGTGTATATATATGTATATATATTTGTATAAGTATATATATATATTTGTATATGTATGTATATATTTGTATATATAAATACATATTTGTATATGTCTATATATATTTGTATATGTATAATGTGTACTTTAGAGAGTGAAACAGACTCGGGAGTGAAGTTTCTGATGGTAAGGTTTTATTAATGTATATATATATATATATATTTGTATAAGTATATATATGTATTTGTATGTATATATATATATATATATATATATATATATATATATATATATATATATATATATATATATTAGCTTTATGCAGTGTATATATCTATATAATGACTTTTGGCATTTTAATATAATTCTCAATATCCTCTAAAACGTAGAATATTTCTTTCGTTTTCTATTTAAAACATTGGGTAACACTCGTATTTCTCATCAAAGAATCGCCTACGTATAGACATATACGCATACACTGAGATATTTTTTTAATCTTCTCTCTTCCATCTGGGCACGTGTGTGGGGTTAATTGCGAGAATTCATTCAAAAATGTAATAAATTGACCATGAAATGTTGTCAAACATCGGTTATATCATAATGGTCAGTAGACTTTGAAAATGTTAGTTGCCACAGATAGGACCGTTTTCACGTTGGTCCCAGTGTAAAATGAATATGCTTTCCAGAAAAAAAACTTTTCATATTCATTTATATATGTGTATTATATTTGCATATTTATGTATATCTAAACTCTCATATTTTATAATCTTAATCCAGCTCTTTTTCTTTATCTAAGGAATTCATCAAGTAAATCTCGAACTTGAATGAATGATAGTGAAATGTTTCGAAAGAGATGATCAGAAAATTATTTTCGATCTTTTAACACAAAGATGAAGTAACAAGATAAACGATTAACGAAAACGAAGAAAAGTCGTAGATGCATGTTTAAAGGGAGATAAGTCATTATAACTTGATTCAATATTCGGAACACGACTCGACTTTAAAGCGAGACGAGTCAAAAACATTAATAAACTTACACTCGTTATTAAATAGAATTACTTGTAAATGTGTCAGGAGCCTACTGTTGAGCCAATTCAAACCTGGTTTCAGGGTGCCTCCTCTTACCATTTCATTGTACATGATAACCACAGCAAAATGACATGACGTGGTAAGGGAGGAAAAGTAACGGGAAAAACTAAGACTCGCTCATCTCATGCGACCCCGTCCGTCGTAACGAAGCGTCTTTTTTGCAAAGGCAACTCTGCCCCAAACTACTACATTTTAGAGGAAGAAGACCCTAGTATAACTGAGATTTGGGGTTTATCCAATTAATGATATTCGACCAAAGATGCAATTGAATTTTTATTTATAGATACAACCAATTTATACCTGTGATGAGTCTTTTTAACAGACATACCAATGCAAGGCTCCGAAATGCCTCCACGAAATCGGCATCTGCCAAAAATAAAACACAAAACTTATATGAAAATTAATTTTGTCGTTGATATGTTTGTACCATTATTAAAAAGAAATTCTGCCAAAAATCTGATATAAAACTATTTGTGTACATCTCAATGAAAAGGGGATATATTTTCAAAATATATAGTGAAAAAATCAAGATAATGTAAATAATTATAAATGAATTATAAATTCTTACACGTAAAATACCGAGATTTAATCCTCTTTTTCAACTAATTATTGGATTTTTTTCTTATTCAATAAAAATCGGAGTCTATTTCAATTCTAAATATCAGAAAAAAAAATTGATCATGTGATTGAACCCATCAGATAAAAGACAGAAAGTCTTTTATGATGACGGAAATATAATATAAGAAAAAAAATCATGTGATTGTACCTGACCCTCTTACTTTTTGGCCGTTACTTTTCCTCCGTTCCTACTTTATGACATCTTGCTGTAGGTATAATGTACAATGTAATGATAAAAGGGAGCGCCCTGACACCCGTTTTGAATAGGCTCAACAGTAGGCTCCTGACACCAGCTGACATTTTAGCGCTCACATTTTCAAATTTTGTTTTTTCTGTTATTTCCTGACCAATCAGAAGTCAACAATCTGTAGAGCTGCTGTGGGAGCCGACTTTTACATTATCAACATATCTGTTATTTTTATCACACTAACTACGATGGCTTTTTGAATTAGTTCCGAAAGTGATTAGAAGGCCGATGGGGCAAAATCTAAAGACACTGCAATATTCAAATAGCATTATTATGATAAGAAAATTTATTCTTTGATAAATTCATTTTATGATAAAAACAAAAATGCATTATTTAAATCAGAAAATAAAGTTTCATAAAAGAAAATATCATCATCATCATCATCATCATCATCATCATCATCATCATCATCATCATCATCATCATCATCATCATCATCATCATCATCATCATCATTATCGAAATATGCTTTAAGTAAAATTGATTAAATATAACATTGTGTCCCTGACAATTAATGTCTAATTGTTATTTCCTGAGTCCAATGTATAATTTAATGTCCGTTGACTTAACTAAAATTTTAGTTTTTTATAATCTTTTATTCGCGTGTATGTTCTGAATTTTTAAGAAAATCAAAAATGCATTGATTGTGGATTGGGGTTAGTTCTTTTACCCCGAAAGTAATGAACCACTCGTGTAAGCCGAGAAGCGACCACAGACCTCAGGCGTTGCAGGCAAGCATAATACCACTGGAATACCGATGCTCACGAAATAATCCGATTCTCTGACTCTGGCAAAATGAGGCTGGGTAGACTGTTTTGTACCAAACCTTGAAATTTTGCATTTGAGATTCTAGCTTTTAGTTGTATTCGAACCCCCACCACTGGTGTCAGAAAGAAATAAATATATTACCTACCGAACATAGAAACAAACGTATTTGAAATTTATTTTTGAAATTTCAAGTAGGTTTCCTAACGTATTGATTGAATTGTCGACTGTAATGAAAGAGCTTATATCAATTTTTAGATTAAATTTTAATTTTATATTGAAAAAAATACAATTTGGAAAAATCAACAATTTTAACTACAAAGTATTTATTTAGAAATTTACTTCTGATCCTATGGTATAATAATCAGCAAGCTAATCTCGATAGCCCATTACAACTGAAAAAGTTACTCTGATCACTGAGAAAAACGTTTCTCTTGACTGTTATATAACACCAGTAGAAAAAACGAATTGTTGACAGCCTGTATAGAAGACTCTCTATTTACAGCAATTTTCAGGAAAAGATGCTAAATCACACGAACATCGTTTTTCCTTCTTTCAGAAAGAAAATAATTTGAAAAACATTCAACTTTACTTTCATGCTTTCTTTTCTGTTGAAATCTTTTTTAATTGTAAAAATTTATCCGATATATTAAAACATTTCTGTTTGAGGAAATAGTTTGGATTTTCACTTTGTTAAATCGTGGATAGAAAGTAATATCAAACTGTCTTCCAGAATGAATGATATTCAAAGAATAGAAAATACCAATAACACGAAATAAACATATGAAGAAAGTCTAAGAAGTGACCTGATTGGCTTTATTCATTTTTTCCTTTATCGCTTTGAAAGAGAGTTCAGGATCTGCTTAATAATATTTCTATCTACTTTACCTCCTTTGTCACGCCCTGTCATCATACTATAAGTAGGGTGTACACAGGGAATGCCCGACATGATGTTCAAATAGGCTCTACAGTAGGCCCCTGAAAGCTGATAATATTTTAGCATTCACATTTTCAAAAATTCACGTGTGTCTTATTTTTCAGCCTATGAAAATTGATTAATTGCAGAGCTGCCATGGAAGTCGACTTGGCTCATGAATATTTAGAGTATAAATTTAAAGTATGATTTTAATTAAAAGGTATAGTTAAAGAACATATTCATCAGGTATTAACGTAATAATGAAATTAAAACCTTTATTCATTAAAATTTAGAAAAGGAATTCTACGATTTCGTGGCAACAACATCTGATATTGACATAATTCGTTTTTTAGTAAAAAAGTAAACGTTTTGAAAATTCTGTACTGATTTTGGAGTCATTTCAAAGCAAAGGTTAACTTATTCTAATGCATATCTCGTATAAACTGTTCATAGAAAATGGCTGGCCCTAAAAAGGGGCATTCTCAGACAATATTTTGATATTTAACCCTCAAATCAGAATTCTGCTTTGTCTCTTCATCGCATAGGCAACATCTAATAAGGCGACAATCTTACTTTTGGTCTACACAGCGTAGGTGATGGCAACACGTAGTTCAGACAAGAGATACGCCTGTTAGTAGCCCTGCTGGCATGGTGGCGGGTAGCAGGCTTGGTGATACCCTGACTGTGTGACTTGGGGTGACGCTTGTCGCCTCATTTTCCAAAGAGTTTTCCACTTTGAGACATGATGAATGCTTGTAGCTGAAGTGTCTGAATAGATTGATAATATCACTCTATACAGCTTTGATATTTGAATATTCAGACGTCGTAGGGAACACCTCACTAAATATAAAAGGTGATTCAATGACCGATGGAAATTGTCATCATTATTTTCAACAATATTTCTGTAAATTTCATCGTCATTAAGACTGGCAGAATGAGCGGGATCACAAAATTTATTAACTTTATTTTTAAAACTATATTTTGACATTTTTTAGATGCAAATATATTTTATGATATTTATTTATATAAAATATATTGTTTCAACGATAGAATTGTTAGAATAATAGTAAAATCATTATATATTTCATTTTTAATAATTTTGTGTAAGATCTAATTGAGAGGTTGCACATTAGATTGTGTTCGGGGGAAATTATCTCTTACAAATTGGAATATCATGTATTTGTTCATAGAACTGATTGAAATTAGCCTTTGTTGAATTATGTATGGAAACAAATTTTACAATATTTCCGAGATTCAATGAAAATTTGATGTAATAAAAAATGTATTTGCTTGTAATCTCCGTGCTGATTTAGTGGACTCTAATGAAGAGGAAATTTACACAAATACTCTCGAAAATCATGACAAGAATTAGGCACAATTGAGAATTTATTCCCATCATTCATACATGAATTGGTCGGGCGAAATTATCACACTTACAAATATTCTCTCATTTATTTGATTTCAGCTGTTAATAATCAATGTGTCAATTCAAATTCAAATAAATTATTCATAATTCTGGATAAATACTTTCCATTATTTCTATTTACTTTTTCTTTCTCATCATTGAAGACACTTTTTTTTCCTTTTCATATCGTTAAACTGTCGGATTATGTTTCTACACAAAGAATACTATCATTGCTTTCAAAATAAGCATCAGCTATGTTTTACGATTCAAAAGAAAAATATGTCAAAATAACATTGCAATTTTTACTGAGTTTTATGGTTTCATACGCATGGCTGATTCTAATGTAAACTGTACCTGGTTCGCATAAAGCGTACTCAGTTGCCCAGCATATTTCCATCGGTCATTAAATGTGGGATTGTGTATAGAATCCGATCATTACTGGGGGGCTCAGTACTTTTGGCCTTGTGCCGGACTAAGATATACATATTAACACCAACATCAGGCACTCGACTTGTGCGTTAATTTCCATATCTGTTTGCATTAGCTACATGGATGAGCGTATTATTTCTGTAAAATCATTTTGATCCACACTGAAAGTGAAATAGTTGAAAGCATTTTAGATTTGAAATTCAGCCTCTTAAAAAAATCTTTTAAAAAAGCTTCCAATCTAAAATTATGAATTGATTCTATCTCAGCCTCTTATTCCATTTGATTGTAACTTTTGGCAATATCGAGTTTTACACACATTAAAGTTACATCTTTTGAAAAATATTTATGTTTAGCTTTTTAGAAAAAAATCCCACTTGATCCATATGAGAGACTTACTTATATATACTTTTGTAAAAACTTGAAAATAAAGTAAAGTATTATTTTTCTTGGGATCATTTCTATTTTATCAGCTGACTTATATTTACAAACAGCTTCCATAGAAAGAAAAAATGTCAACGTTAGGATTCTAAAAATATTTCGATTATTTCGATCATATTTGGAAATTCTCATTTTATTGTTTCACCGCCTGGAAGATACTGAGATTTTGTTATAAAAAATTACGATTATGGCTAATAAATTGAAATAACGGAGAGAAAAATGAATATATATATATATATATATATATATATATATATATATATATATATATATATATATATATATATATATATATATATATGTGTA
>OY735240.1:12820863-12823363 GCA_963457665.1 Thysanoteuthis rhombus | reverse complement strand
TCTCTTCATCGCACAGGCCACATCCATTAGGGTGACAATCTTTCTTTTGGCCTGTACAGCGTAGGTGATGGCAACACGTAGTTTAGACAAGAGATACACCTGGTAGCAGCCCCGCTAGCCGGATGGTGGGTAGCAGACTTGCTGATACCCTGACTGTGTGACTTAGGGTGACACTTGCCGCCTCCTTTTTCCAATTGTTTTCCATTTCGAGACATGATGAATGCTTGTAGCTGAAGTGTCTGAATAGATAGATAATATCACTTCATACAGCTTTGATATTTGAATATGCAGACGTAGTAGGGAACACTTAATATAAAAGGCGATTCAATGACCGATGGAAATTGTCATCGTCATTAGGACCCACGGAACAAGCACCAAACACAATAGTTTTATTTTCAAAGCTATATTCTGACATTTGTTTAGAAGCAAATATATTTTATGATATTTCATTATATAAAATATGTTGTTTCTACGATAGAATTGTTAGAATAATTATAAAATAATTTTATATTTTATTTTTGATCACTTTGGGGGTATGGTGTCATCGAGAGGTTGCTCATTAGATAGTTTGTTGGGGAGATTTTCTCTTATAAAGTAAAATTTCAAAAAGACACAATGATTAGTGGCAAGTAGGCTTCGAAGATTTCTTTACTATTTTAGATTATTTTCAAGACTTTTCCTGTTAGAATATTCATTTAAATCTCAAATATTTATCCAAAATAGATATCGTGTATTTGTTCAAAGAACTGGCCGAAATTAGCCTTTTTTGAATTATGAATGGAAACAAATTTTACAATACTTCCGAGATAGAATGATAATTTAATGTAAAATAAAAGTTTCGGTGAATTAAATTCAAAATAAGAAAGTAGCTTTAGGAAGGTACATGATTCCATTTTTTTTTTTTTTTTTGCTTCTTGCAATCAGAATTCGGGATTCAGCTGACCCAAAATGAATAGCGTTTAGGATTTTTGTTGAATTAATTGATAAATAGACTTGTAATGCTTTTATTGATCTTTATAAAATATTAACTATATTTCTGAGATTATTTATAAGATTGAAGTATTTCTTAAACTCAAGCTTACTTCTCAACAACCTTGAAGTTTCTCAATATTCTTTATTTCGAATAAAAAGCAGAACAAAATACACAACAATTCAATTGCAAATTGCCTTGAAATTATTATAAAAGCAGCGATTTCCACTCTATCGGTTAAGTTTTACTGTTAAGTGTTACTTTTGTGAAAGCAAGGAAAAGACTGAGCAAGAAGAAACTGCCAAAAACATTGTATAATTTGTAATATTAAAATTTTTTCAACGCTTTATTTTCATAAACATTATTTTTTTTCCAGTTTTTTTTTTCCCGAAATTTTGGCTTTAAAGAAAAATGTCCGAGTTGTTTAGTGTATAGGAAATGAAAACATTATAGATCCTAACTTAGAATTGAATTGCTTTAAGTTTATTTTATAAACTTTTTTTTTTTATAAATTTTTCTTTCCGAAATTTTGGCTTGAAAGAAAAATGTCTATTTTTTTTTCGTGTATCAAAAATGAAAACATTATAAATCCTAACTTGGAATCGAATTGCTTTAAGTCAATATTTACATTTTATCGACGAAACATCAATCATTATGCAGTAATGAGGTGTAGTTAATCTACCATACAGTCTGTCAACACTCCGTCAACTACTGTAATATGGTGGTAAAAGGAAACATTATTTTCTATGATTCAAGTTAAAAATCTTTACTTATGTTAACAATAATAAACTCTCAAAAAATATTATTTTGGATGTATCAAGAATGTGCCTAAAAAGACCCTCTCAATTAGTTTAGTATTAAACAAAGAGTATTTCATTTGGCTTCTGTAATTCCATATTTGTAAAATAGCTTCCAATGAAACACAAACAAAGAAATAAGTAGACATAAGATATTGTGAATTGATATTTTTCTTCATATTATAATTATTTGAAGTATTTTTATAATCTCCATATATAAAAAAATATAATGTTAATATTGCATTTCATTTTACGGGGAATGGCCCCCACATATCAGTTGGCAATACTTTGTTTAATTTTCAAGTTTTTCAAAATAGAATGTCAAAGTGAAACTTTTACTCCGATACAGCGGGGTTTTCTTTCTCTAAAATGTAGTAGCTGGGGGCATAGTTGCCTTTGCAAAGAAAACGGTTGATTACGACGGATAAGGTCGCATGGGATCAGTGAGTCTTACCTTTCCCCGTTAACTTTCCTCCCTTACCACGCCATGACATTTTTTTGTAGGTATAATGTACAATGAGATGATAAGTGGGAGCATCCTGTCACCAGGTTTGAGTAGGCTCAACAGTAGGCTCCTGACACCAGCTGATATTTTAGCGCTCATATTTTTAAAACTTGTCTTTTGTGTTATTTTCTGACCAATCAAAAGTCAACTAAGTGCAGAGCTGCCGTGGAAGCCGACTTTTACATTATCAATGTATCATTTATTTCTATTACATAAACAACGATAGCC
>OY735240.1:12808363-12815863 GCA_963457665.1 Thysanoteuthis rhombus | reverse complement strand
ATCTTACCAATCAAGCAATAAATACAAACGTATTCATCATTCATTTTTCAAATATTCAAGTAGGTTTTTTAAATGTATGAATCAAATTATCAGTGGTCATGAAAAAGAATATACTAATTTTTAAATTAATTTCTTCATAATATTGAATTCAATTTGAAAAAAGCAATGATTTTAAATACATATAATTCATTTAGAAATATACTTCCGATCCTATGGTGTAATAATCAGTCAGCTAATCATGGCAGACCATTACTACTGTAAAAGTGGGTTCGATCCGACTTGGGTAGTACCAAACTCATGGTTTTGTCAAGTGAATATCTAATGCATCTGATCGTAGTACTGTGTGTGGTGTTCGATCATCAGTGCTGGGCTCTGTATTTTTGACCTTGTGCCAGACTAAAATGAGCTGATTAACACCTACACTGAGCACTCGACTTCCATGTACATTTTGAGTAAATCTATTCATAATTGTTTACGTTAGCTTTATGGGTGAGCGTAATATTTCTGGAAAAATCATTTTGATTGACAATAAAAGTGAAACAGTTAAATATATTTTAGATTTGTAATTCAGGTTCTTTTTTTTCAAAGCCAAAATTCAAAATTTCTTTCATGTGATTGTATCCCACCCACTTAATTGCAACTGGACAATATTGAGTTTTATACACATTAAAAATATATCCATGAAAAATATTTTTACTATTTTGAAAAAGAATCTGGGAGGATCTGTTTGAAAGAGTTACTCATATATTCTTTTTAAAAACTTGAATATAAATTATATATTGTTTTTCTTCGGATCTTTTCAATTTTATCTGCTAACTTTTAATTTCTAAAAGCTCCAATAAAAAAGAAAAAGAATATTACAATTGAAATTTTAGAATATTTCGATTACTTTTGGGAATTCTTATTTTAATGTTTCACAATTTATTGTTTCACGATCTGAAAGAGACTGATATATCGTTATAATATCAAGTAGGAAAAAACTAACACCTTTTGAAAGAGATATTCTAGACACTATTCCCGATCCATCTAGGTTTTATTATTGCTAAAATAAGTAAAGTTTTTCAAGTTCAATCACAGAAAATACTATATCTCTGTCCGTATATTACAGTAGTCAACGAAACGACGTGTTCACAAGCTGTATGGCAGACTCTCTGCACTTCATTGGCGTCTTATATTTTACTTTTTGCGATAAAATGTTAGGATTGATTTAAAACAGCCGACCTTTACGTTATGATTAATAATTTGATCTTTTTATTCTGAGTAAAAAAAAGGTGATATTTTCTATCAAACAGGATTAAAAGAGAAGAATTATCAAAAAATGAATTGAATTTTATATAATAAGGAGTCGTAAAATGTTCTAAAGTGTTTGGGCACAACTATGTATTAAATAAACATCTTAATGCATATCTAGTGAAAATTAAAAAAAACTGTTCGTAGAGAGATGATGGCCCTTTAAGGGTCGTTTAAAGATACTATTTGAATATTTAACCTCCCAGGCCGTACAGAGTTCTGCTGTTTTTATTGAACGCATAAGTCACGTCCATTAGGGTGACAGTCTCACTGTGGGCCCGTATGGCGTGGGAGACGGCATCACGGATAACGTTCTCAAAGTAAATCTGAAAAACACGGCGGGTCGCTTTATATTTGAGACCAGATGTACGCTGAACACGATCTTTGCGGTTGAGATGTAGGGTAACAGGCTTGCAATTGTACTTGTGTAGGTCACGATGACGATTGGCACCTCTCCTTTGCAATCTTCTCTTACATGTAGTCATGATGAATGTTCCAAGCTGAAAATCATCCGAAGTACCCGAGTGGGTGAAGCATATCAATTTATACAGCTCATACTCATACTTAGTTCCATGACTTTGTACAATAAGGTTTTTATCTATTTTCTTACTATCGTCTCTACCTTTAGATTTGTCTTGTCGGCCTTCTTAGCACCTTTCGATATAATTCAAGGGGTCATCGTTGTTTGTGCGATAGAAATAACAGATATGTTGATAATGTAGAAGTCGGCTCCCACGGCAGCTCTGCACTTTGACTTTTGATTGGTCAGAAAATAACACAAAAGACAAGTTTTGAAAATGTGAGCGCTAAAATGTTAGCTGGTGTCAGGAGCCTACTGTTGACACAAAGAAATTTTTTTTTAATACCTCGAATTCATAATCTTTCTGTTTTGCAGTGTAAAATTAAAAACATATTTATTGGAATATGCTTATAATATTCGGAAATTTTATTCGATTAATAGATATTATAAAATGTACTTGCATTTTTAAGGTCAGAATATAATTTTAAAAAAACATGTAGTTTCTGTGCTGATTTAGTAGACTCCAATTACGAAGAGACATTTACAAATACTCTTTAAAATTACAACAAGAATTAGGCACAACTGAGAATTTATTCCAATCAATAATGCTTGAATTTGTCTGGCGAAAATATCACAACAACAAATATTCTCTCATTTATTTGATTTCAGTTGTTAATAATCAATGTGTAATTTAGATAATATCTTGAAACTATTTTAATAAATTATTCATAATTCCAGATGGATAGTTTTCATATTTGCTTACTTAGTTTTTCTTACTTTGTTATTATTTACACATTTTCTCTTTTTACATCGTTAAACTGTTGGATTACCTTTATATATGTACTATAGTATCATTGCTCTGAAAATGAAAGTTAGTGAAAAAAAAGTTAATGAAAGCTATTTTTAGAATCAGATAGATTTCCAAAAATAGATAAAAATCTCAAAATAACATCACTATATTAACAGTGTTCTAGAGTTTCATACACATGGTTGGTATTTTTCTTATGTATAAACCAGCTGGTTTACAAAAAGCCTGCTCCATTGTCCAGCGTATTTTCATGGGTCATTAGATCAGCCTTCCTACCACGTGACATGCTTACTACTACGTCCGCACAAAGCTGTATAAATAGATGTACTTCATCCATTCTGACACTCTAGACGACTAGCAGCTTGACACCTTCATCATGTCTAGACGCGGAGAAGGAGGCATAAATGGTGATCGTCAGTTTGACAATAATGACAGCAAGCCTGCTACCAACCGTTTGCCTTGCAGATGTGGTGATCAGTGTAAATTTGATCCCGAATACGAGGCAACCCATCAGTTCATGATTTACATTACAGTGCTTGTCCATGATATCATCTCTCACGCTGTGCTGACCAACAAGGAAACTATCACCATAATGGATGTTGACTATGCGCTCAAGAAAAATAGAAGATTTTTTTTCGGATTGGGGGGTTAGATATTGAAATATTGTCACTAAACGGCCCTTTTTAGGGCCACCCACTTTCTAGGAAAAGTTTATTCACTTCTTACAAGAAATGCAGTAGAATCTTTATCTAATATGTCTGCATATTAGATTGTGACTTCAAAATGGAGTAGTTTTCCTTCGTCTTATTTTCTTTTCTTACCATCACCACCACCTTTAGATTTTGTCTTATCGGCCTTCTTAGCACCTTTCGAAATAATTCAAGGGGTCATCGTTGTTTGTGTGATAGAAATAATGTTGATAATGTAGAAGTCGGCTCCCACAGCAGCTCTGTAGTTTTTTTACTTCGTAGGTATCATGTACGATGAAATGATCAGAGGAAGAGCCCTGTCATTAGGTTTGAATAGGCTCAACAGTAGGCTCTTGACACCTGCTGACATTTTAGAGCTCACGTTTTTCAAAACTTTCCTTTTGTGTTATTTTCTGACCAATCAAAAGTCAACGAAGTGCAGAGCTGCCGTGGGAGCCGACTTTTACATTATCAATGTATCATTTATTTCTATTGTATAAACAACGATGGCCCCTTGAATAAGTTCGAAAGGTGCTGACAAGCCAAAATCTAAAGGTAGATTTTCTATGAAGTATCTGAATTGTGAATTTTAAACTATGACACCGTTAATGTCACGTTTTAATCATTTAAAGTCGATTAGTAAATTTGAAAAAAGAAGATTATTTTCTAAAAGTATTGCTTTGGAGATTTCATATTCAGAAATTTACTCAACAATTGTAACTAATTCAAAATTATTCAAATAAATCATGATTAAAACAGTAAGGAGCCATTTTGTTATTTGAGTGAATATTTTCATAAGAAACCACCCAAGTACAATATTCGAATTGCATATAATTATAATTAGAAAATTCATTCATCATGAAAATAGGAACACTTTTTGTAAATACCGACCATGCATATGAAAACCTAAAACTCAATAACACGATTCTTTTTTTATATATATATTTTTTTTTTCCTTGAAATTCTTTGGATACAAAAAAAATGGGCAATAATAGTGATGAGTGGGTCTTGCTCTTTCTATTCACTTCACCTCCTTTGCCACGCCTTACCATCATACTGTAATAAGGTTCTACACAGGGAAATTAAACCTTTATTCATTCACATTTAGAAAAGGAATTCTACAATTTCCTGTCGACAGAATCTGATATAGACATACTTATGCCTTTTATTTAAAGCATAAACGTTTTGAAGATTTTGTGCAAATTCTGGAATCACTTAAAAGCAAAGATAAACTTTTTCTAATACTTATCTTGTAAAGATTAAATAAATAGTTTGTAGGCAGTGGCTGGTCCTAAAAAGGGCCATTCTCCGACAAAATTTTGAAAATTGAACTCCCAAATCAGAATTCTGCTTTGTCTCTTCATCGCACAGGTAACATCCATTAGGGTAACAATCTTTCTTTTTGCTTGTACGGCGTCGGTGATGGCAACAGGTAGTTCAGACAAGAGATACGCCTGGTAGCAGCCCTGCTAGCCGGGTGGCGGGTAGCAGGCTTGCTGATACCCTGACTGTGTGACTTGGGGTGAAACTTGTCGCCTCCTTTTCCCAATTGTTTTCCACTTGGAGACATGATGAATGCTTGTAGCTGAAGTGTCTGAATAGATAGATAATATCACTTTATACAGCTTTGATATTTGAATATGCAGACGTAGTAGGGAACACCTCACTTAATAGAAAAGGCGATTCAATGACCGATGGAAATTGTCATCGTTATTTTCAACAATATTTGTGTAAATTTCATCGTCATTAAGACTGGCAGAATGAGCGGGATCACAGAAATTACTAACTTTATTTTTAAAACTATATTTTGACATTTTTTAGATGCAAATATATTTTATGATATTTGTTTATATAAGATATATTGTTTCAACGATAGAATTGTTAGAATAATAGTAAAATCATTATATATTTCATTTTTGATAATTTTGTGTAAGATCTAATCGAGAGGTTTCACATTAGATTGTGTTTGGGGGAAATTATCTCTTACAAATTGAAATAAATTTTTTTTAAGGACAGAGTAAATAGTGGCAGGAAGGCTTCCAAGATTTTTTTTTACTATTCTGAATTGTTTTTATGACTTTTCCGGTTAGATTATTCATTTAAATCTCAAATATTTATCCAAAATAGATATCATGTATTTGTTCATAGAACTGATCGAAATTAGCCTTTGTTGAATTATGGAAAAAATTTTACAACATTTCCGAGATTCAATGAAAATTTGATGTAATAAAAAATGTATTTGCTTGTAATCTCCGTGCTGATTTAGTGGACTCTAATGAAGATGAAATTTACACAAATACTCTTGAAAATCACGACAAGAATTAGGCACAATTGAGAATTTATTCCCATCATTCATACATGAATTGGTCGGGAGAAATTATCACACTAACAAATATTCTCTCATTTATTTGATTTCAGCTGTTAATAATCAATGTGTCAATTCAAATTCAAATAAATTATTCATAATCCTGGATAAATACTTTCCATTATTTCTATTTACTTTTTCTTTCTCATCATTGAAGACACTTTTTTTTCTTTTCATATCGTTAAACTGTCGGATTATGTATCTACATAAAGAATACTATGATTGCTTTCAAAATAAAGATCACTTATTTTTTACAATTCAAAATACAAATATGTCAAAATAACATTACAATTTTTACTGAGTTTTCTAGTTTCATACGCATAACTGATTCTAATGTAAACTGTACCTGGTTCACATAAAGCGTACTCAGTTGCCCAGCATATTTCCATCGGTCATTAAATGTGGGATTGTGTATAGAATCCGATCATTACTGGGGGGCTCAGTACTTTTGGCCTTATGCCGGACTAAGATATAACTATTAACACCAACATCAGACACTCGACTTGTGCGTTAATTTCCATATCTGTTTGCATTAGCTACATGGATGAGCGTATTATTTCTGTAAAATCATTTTGATCCACACTGAAAGTGAAATAGTTGAAAGCATTTTAGATTTGAAATTCAGCTTCTTAAAAAAATCTCTTAAAAAAGCTTCCAATCTAAAATTATGAATTGATTCTATCTCAGCCTCTTATTCCATTTGATTGTAACTTTTGGCAATATCGAGTTTTACACACATTAAAGTTACATCTTTTGAAGAATATTTATGTTTAGCTTTTTAGAAAAAAATCCCACTTGATCAATATGAGAGACTTATTTATATATACTTTTGTAAAAACTTGAAAATAAAGTAAAATATTATTTTTCTTTGGATCATTTCTATTTTATCAGCTGACTTATATTTACAAACAGCTTCCACGGAAAGAAAAAATGTCAACGTTTGGATCTTAAAAATATTTTGATTATTTCGATCATTTTTGGGAATTCTCATTTTATTGTTTCACCGCCTGGAAGATACTGAGATTTTATTATAAAAAATTACGATTATGGTTAATAAATTGAAATAACGGAGAGAAAAATTAATATATATATATATATATATATGTATATATATATATATATATATATATATATATATATATATATATATATATACATATATATATATATGTAAATATATATGTGTATATACATATATATGTGTATATATATATGTACATGTATGTATATGTAAATATATATATATGTATATATATATATGTTTGTATATGTGTATATATATATATATGTACGTAAATATTTGTATATATATATGTATATACATGTATGTACATGTATACAAATATATATATGTATGTATATATATATATATGTGTGTGTGTGCGTGTGTCTGTGCATGTATTATATGTATACATAAAAATTAAATTTCTCATTGGAAGTTTTTTTGTAAATATGGGAGCCCACACGCAACTCAAATAATCTTCGTTTAATGGTGAACCAATTGAAAGCGTCATTCTAGACACTATTCACGATATATATAGGTTTTATTATTGTTAACAGAAGTAAAGATTTTCAATTTTAATCACAGAAAATTATTTTCTTTGTCCGTTATATTACAGTAGTCGACGAAACGAGGTGTTGACAAACCGTATGGCTGACTATCTACACCTCGTGGATTTATAATGATTTACGTTTCAAGGATAAAAAGTAAACATTGACTTTAAACAGCCCAACTCTACGTTATGCTTATTAATGTTTTTCTTATATTTAGACAAGAAAATACATATTTTTCTTCCAAGTAAAACAGAATAATTTTTTAAAAAATCAA
>OY735240.1:12748363-12803363 GCA_963457665.1 Thysanoteuthis rhombus | reverse complement strand
AACACACACACACACACACACACACACACACACACGTGCGCGTGCGCGCACGCACACACGAACACAAATACAAACACGCACACATGTAATTTTATATCAGATTTATGGCAAACTTTCTTTTTAGTAATGGTTCAAATATATCGATAATAAAATGAACTATTAAATGAGTTTGACGCTTTATTTTTGTCGGGTGCCGATTTCTTGTGTGAATGTCTTGGCTTTTCTCTATCGCTTCCATTTTTGCATGATTCCCGAATCTCCAAAAATCAAAGATAAAAACACGTGCCAATTTCATCTATTCAAAAAGAAAATAAATACAAGTCTACCACTAACACATTTTAAATTGCCTTACACTAATAGAAGTACGCTTAATAATATTTTTAAAGGAGTAATTTTTCAGAGCATCTTTTTTTCCAAATTTACTGCTGCTTCCAGTATCAAATAGAGAAATGATTTGATTGGTGTCTGCTTAAGGTATTTCTGTACAAATTAAAATAAGTAAGTATTTACTGAATGAGAAAAAATTATTCATAATGAGTCATTGAAAACTCTCTAGAGCCTTTCTCAGGTCCCACAACGGAAAAGACATGTACATTTTGAGTAAAACTATTCATATTTGTTTGCGTTAGCTTTATGGGTGAGCGTAATATTTCTGGAAGAATCATTTTGATTGACAATAAAAGTGAAACAGTTAAATATTTTTAGGGACGGTACAAAACTATTTACCCAGCCTCATTTTGCCAGAGTCAGAGAATAGGATTTTTATGTTAACATTGGCATTCTAGTGGTATTATGCTTGCCTGCCACACATGAGGCCTGCGTTTGCTACTCGGCTTACACGAGTGATTTATTACTTTCAGGGTAAAAGAGCTAATCCACAGTCGGTACATTTTTGATTTTCTCGGAAATTCAAAACATGCACGCACAAGAAAGATTAATAAAAACTAGAATTTAATTAAAGTTAACAGGCATTAAATTACACATTGAACTCAGAGAAAAATACTTTGATATGAATCTCTGCACTTTGGCTGTATTCGAAGCCCGACCGCTGGTGTCGTGAGGAGATAATTATCTTACCAATCAAACAATAAATACAAACGTATTCATCATTCATTTTTCAAATATTCAAGTAGGTTTTTTAAATGTATTAATCAAATTATCAGTGGTCATGAAAAAGAATATACTAATTTTTGAATTAATTCTTCATAATATTAAATACAATTTGAAAAAAAGCAATGATTTTAAATACATATAATTCATTTAGAAATATACTTCTGATCCCATGGTATAATAATGAGCAAGCTAATTTCAGCAGACCCTTACTACAATACAAGTGGGTTCGATCCCAACTAGGTATAAGCAAACTCATGGTTTTGTCAAGTGAATATCTAATGCATCTGATCGTAGTACTGTGTGTGGTGTTCGATCATCAGTGCTGGGCTCTGTATTTTTGACCTTGTGCCAGACTAAAATGAGCTGATTAACACCTACACTGTGCACTCGACTTTCATGTACATTTTGAGTAAAACTATTCATAATTGTTTGCATTAACTTTATAGGTGAGCGTAATATTTCTGGAAAAATCATTTCGATTGACAATAAAAGTGAAACAGTTAAATATATTTTAGATTTGTAATTCAGCTTCTTTTTTTTCAAAGCCAAAATTCAAAATTTCTTTCATGTGATTGTATCCCACCCACTTAATTGTAACTGTGGACAATATTGAGTTTTATACACATTAAAAATATATCTGTGAAAAATATTTTTACTATTTTGAAAAAGAATCTGGGAGGATCAGTTTGAAAGAGTTACTCATATATTCTTTTGAAAAACTTGAAAATAAATTATATATTGTTTTTCTTCGGATCTTTTCAATTTTATCCGCTAACTTTTAATTTCTAATAGCTCCCATAAAAAAAGAAAAAGAATATTACTATTGAAATTTGAAAAATATTTCGATTACTTTGGGGAATTCTTGATTTATTGTTTCACGATCTGAAAGAGACTGATATATCGTTATAATATCAAGTAGGAAAAAACTAACACCTTTTGAAAGAGACATTCTAGACACAATTCACGATCCATCTAGGTTTTATTATTGCTAACATTAGTAAAGTTTTTCAAGTTCAATCACAGAAAATACTATATCTCTGTCCGTATATTACAGAAGTCAACGAAACGAAGTGTTCACAAGCTGTATGACAGACTCTCTGCACTTCATTGGTGTCTTATAATTTAATTTTGCGATGAAATGTTAGGATTGATTTAAAACAGCCGACCTTTACGTTATGATTAATAATTTGATCTTTTTATTCTGTGAAAAAAAAGGTGATATTTTCTATCAAACAGAATTAAAAGAGAAGAATTATCAAAAAATGAATTTAATTTTATATAATAAGGAGTCGTAAAATGTTCTAAAGTGTTTGGGCACAACTATGTATTAAATAAACATCTTACTGCATATCTTGTGAAAATTGAAAAAACTGTTCGTAGAGAGATAGTGGCCCTAAAAAGGGCTGTTCAAAGATACTATTTGAATATTTAACCTCCGAGGAAGTTCAGAGTTCTGCTGTGTTTATCGAACGCATAAGTCACATCCATTAGGGTGACAGTCTCACTGTGGGGCCGTATGGCGTGGGGGACAGCATCACGGACAACGTTCTCAAAGTAAATCTGAAAAACGCAGCGGGTCGCTTCATATTTGAGACCAGATGTACGCTGAACACGAACTTAGCGGCTGAGATGGCAGATAGCAGGATTGCAATTGTATTTGTGTAGGTCACGATGACAATTGGCCCCTCTCCTTCGTAATCTTCTCCTACACGTAGTCATGATGAATGTTCCAGGCTGAGAATCATCTTAAGTGCCCGAGTGGGTGAAGCATATCAATTTATACAGCTCACACTCATACTTAGTTCCATGACTTTGTGCAATTAGATTTTTATTTATTTTCTTACTATCGCCTCTACCTTTAGATTTGTCCTTACGGTCTTCTTAGCACCTTTCGATATAATTCAAGGGACCACCTTTGTTTGTGTGATAGAAATAACAGATATGTTGATAATGTAAAAGTCGGCTCCCACGGCAGCTCTGCACTTTGTTGACTTTTGATTGGTCAGAAAATAACACAAAAGACAAGTTTCGAAAATGTGAGCGCTAAAATGTTAGCTGGTGTCAGGAGCCTACTGTTGACACAAAGAAATTTTTTTTAATACCTCGAATTCATAATCTTTCTGTTTTGCAGTGTAAAATTAAAAACATATTTATTGGAATATGCTTATAATATTCGGAAATTTTATTCCATGAATAAATATTATAAAATGTACTTGCATTTTTAAGGTCAGAATATAATTTAAAAAAAACATGTAATTTCTGTGCTGATTTAGTAGACTCCAATTACGAAGAGACATTTACAAATACTCTTAAAAATTACAACAAGAATTAGGCACAACTGAGAATTTATTCCAATCATTAATGCTTGACTTTGTCTGGCGAAAATATCACAACAACAAATATTCTCATTTATTTGATTTCAGTTGTTAATAATCAATGTGTAATTTAGATAATATCTTGAAACTATTTTAATAAATTATTCATAATTCCAGATGGATAGTTTTCAAATTTGCTTACTTAGTTTTTCTTACTTTGTTATTATTTACACTTTTTTTCTTTTTACATCGTTAAACTGTTGGATTACCTTTATATATGTACTATAGTATCATTGCTCTGAAAATGAAAGTTAGTGGAAAAAAAGTTAATGAAAGCTATTTTTAGAATCAGATAGATTTCCAAAAATAGATAAAAATCTCAAAATAACATCACTATATTAACTGTGTTTTAGGGTTTCATACGCATGGTTGGTATTTTTTTAATGTATAAACCAGTCGGTTTACAAAAAGCGTGCTCCATTGTCCAGCGTATTTTCATGGGTCATTAGATCACCCTTCCTACCACGTGACATGCTTACTACTACGTCCGCACAAAGCTGTATATATAGATGTACTTCATCCATTCTGACACTCTAGACGACTAGCAGCTTGACACCTTCATCATGTCTAGACGCGGAGAAGGAGGCGTAAATGGTGATCGTCAGTTTGACAATAATGACAGCAAGCCTGCTACCAACCGTTTGCCTTGCAGATGTGGTGATCAGTGTAAATTTGATCCAGAATACGAGACGACCCATCTGTTCAAGATTTACATTGCAGTGCTTGTCCATGATATCATCTCTCACGCTGTGCTGACCAACAAGGAAACTATCACCGTAATGGATGTTGACTATGCGCTCAAGAAAAATAGAAGATTTTTTTTCGGATTGGGGGGTTAGATATTGAAATATTGTCATTAAACGGCCCTTTTTAGGGCCACCCACTTTCTAGGAAAAGTTTATTCACTTCTTACAAGAAATGCAGTAGAATGTTTATTTAATATGTCTGCATATTGGATTGTGACTTCAAAATGGAGTAGTTTTCCTTTGTCTTATTTTCTTTTCTTACCATCACCACCACCTTTAGATTTTGTCTTGTCGGCCTTCTTAGCACCTTTTGAAATAATTCAAGGGGTCATCGTTGTTTGTGTGATAGAAATAATGTTGATAATGTAGAAGTCGGCTCCCACGGCAGCTCTGTAGTTTTTTTTACTTCGGTCAGAAAATAACACAAAAGGCAAGTTTTGAAAAACGTGAGCTCTAAAATGTCAGCAGGTGTCAGGAGCCTACAGTTGAGTCTATTCAAGTGTCAGGGCTCTCCCTCTGATCATTTCATCGTTCATGATACCTCCAAAAAGATGACATGGCGTGGTAAGGGAGGAAAAGTACCTGGATAAAGTGAGGCTCGCTCATCTCATACGCCCCTGTCTATTGTGATGGAGCATCTTCTTTGCAAAGGCAACTATGCCCCCAACTACTAAATCTTAGAGAAAGAAAACCCCGGGTATTCTGAGTAAAAGCTTCATTAATATCAATCTGATATATTATAACATTTATGTTTGAGGAAATAGTTTGAATTTTCACTTTGTTAAATTGTGAATAGAAACAAATTTTAAACTTTCCTCCAGAATAAATAATATTCAAAGAATAGAAAATACCAATAACACGAAATAAACATCTGAAGAAAGTCTAGGAAGTGACCTGATTGGTTTTATTCATTTCTTTCTTTATCCCTTTGAAAGAGATTTCAGGATCTGTTTTATAATATCAAAATGATAAGGTTATCAATAGTGATGAGCAGGTCTTGCCCTTTCAATTTACTTTACCTCCTTGAGCACACCTTGTCAGTATACTGAAAGTAGTTTCTACACGGGGAGTCCTCGACTAAAGGTTTAAATTGACTCTATAGTAGGTTACTGACAGCTGATAATATTTTAGCGCTCACATTCTCAAAAATTTACTTGTGTCTTATTTTTTGGCCGATGAAAATTCAATTAATTGCGGAGCTGCTATGGAAGTCGACTTGGCTCATGTATAATCAGAGTATAAATTTAAAGTATAATTTTAATGAAAATGTATATTCAAAAAACATATTTATCAGGTATTAACGTAATAATTAAATTAAACCTTTATTCATTCACATTTAGAAAAGGAATTTTACGATTTCGTATCGACAAAATCTGATATAGATATACTTAGGCCTTTTGTGTAAAGAGTAAACGTTTTGGAGATTTTATGCAAATTTTGGAGTCACTTCAAAGCAAAGATTAACTTATTCTAATGCATATCTTGCAAAGATTGAATAGATATTTCACAGAAAGTGTCCGGTCCTAAAAAGGGGCATTCTCAGACAATATTTTAACATTCAACCCCCAAATCAGAATTTTGCTTTGTCTCATCATCGCACAGGCAACATCCATTAGGGTGACAATCTTTCTTTTTGTCTGTACGGCAACACGTGGTTTAGACAAGAGATGCGCCTGTTAGTAGCCCCATTAGCTGGGTAGCGGGTAGCAGGCTTGGTGATACCCTGACTATGTGACTTGGGGTGACGCTTGTCGCCTCCTTTCCCCAATTGTTTTCCACTTGGAGACATGATGAATGCTTGTAGCTGAAGTGTCTGAATAGATAGATAATATCACTATATACAGCTTTGATATTTGAATATGCAGACGTAGTAGGGAACACCTCACTTAATAGAAAAGGCGATTCAATGACCGATGGAAATTGTCATCGTTATTTTCAACAATATTTGTGTAAATTTCATCGTCATTAAGACTGGCAGAATGAGCGGGATCACAAAATTTATTAACTTTATTTTTAAAACTATATTTTGACATTTTTTAGATGCAAATATATTTTATGATATTTGTTTATATAAAATATATTGTTTCAACGATAGAATTGTTAGAATAATAGTAAAATCATTATATATTTCATTTTTGATAATTTTGTGTAAGATCTAATTGAGAGGTTGCACATTAGATTGTGTTCGGGGGAAATTATCTCTTACAAAATGAAGTAATTTTTCAAAAAAAGACACTGTGAATAGTGGCAGGAAGGCTTCCAAGATTTTTTTTACTATTCTAAATTGTTTTTAAGACTTTTCCGGTTAGATTATTCATTTAAATCTTTAATATTAATCCAATATAGATATCATGTATTTTTTTATAGAACTGATCGAAATTAGCTTTTGTTGAATTATGTATGGAAACGAATTTTACAATATTACCGAGATTCAATGAAAATTTGATGTAATAAAAAATGTATTTGCTTGTAATTTCCGTGCTGATTTAGTGGACTCTAATGAAAATGAAATTTACACAAATACTCTCGAAAATCACGACAAGAATTAGGCACAACTGAGAATTTATTCCCATCATTCATACATGAATTGGTCGGGCGAAATTATCACACTTACAAATATTCTCTCATTTATTTGATTTCAGTTGCTAATAATCAATGCGTATATCAAATATTTTCTTGATATTCTTCAAATAAATTATTCATAATTCTGGATAAATAGTTTCCATTATTTCTATTTACTTTTTCTATCTCATCATTAAAAACACTTTTTTGTTTTCACATCGTTAAACTGTCGGATTACGTTTCTATACAAACAATACTTTTATTGCTTTCAAAATAAGGATCAGCTATTTTTACGATTCAAAAGACAATTATCTCAAAATAACTTTACTATTTTTATTGGATTTTATTGTCAGCGGTAATTTTTTAATTACACTGTTTTTTGGATTAATTTTCACAATAGCAAATTCAATTTGAAAAAAAGCCCTGAATTCAAATACATAGTATTCATTTGGAAATATACTTCCGATTCCATGTTGTAATAATCAGCAAGCTAATCTTGGCAGCCCCTCACTACAGTAAAAGTGGGTTCGATCCCAACTGGGTGCAACCAAAATCATGGTTTTGTCCAGTGAATATCTAAGGCATCTGACCGTGGGACTGTGTGTGGAGTTCGATCATCACTATCGGGTTCTGTATTCTTGACCTTGTGCCAGACTAAAATGAGCTTATTAACACTTACACTAGGCACTGGACTTCCGTATAAATTTTGAGTAAAAGTATTCATATTTGTTTGAGTTAGCTTTATGGGTGAGCGTAACATTTCTAGAAAAAATAATTTCGATCGACAATATAAGTGCAATAGTTGAATATTTTTTAGATTTGAAATTCAGCTTCTTTTTATTTTTAAAGCCAGGATATTTTAGATTCTGAATTTTTTTATGTGATTGTATCTCACCCACTTAATTGTAACAGTGGACAATATTGGGTTTATACACATGAAAAATATTTTCTTGAAAAATATTTTTACCTTTCATCAAAAAAAGAATCTGAGAGGATCTTTTTAAAAACTTTAAAATGAAATAAAATATTGTTTTTCTTAAGATCTCTTCAATTTTATCTGCCAACTTATATTTTCTAATAGTTCCCAAGAAAGAAAAAAATATTAACATCAAGATTTAAAAGATATTTCGATTATTTTTGGAATTCTCATTTTTATCTTTCCACGATCTGAAATATATCGTTATAATCTTCTGATGGAAAATACTGACACCTAAGAGACATTTTAGACACAATTCCCGATCCATCTAGGTTTTATTGCTGCTAACATAAGTGAAGTTTTTCTAGTTCAATCACAGAAAATACTAAATCTCTGTCTGTATATTACAGTAGTCAACGAAACGACGTGTTCACAAGCTTTATGGCAGACTCTCTGCACTTCATTGGCGTCTTATAATTTACTTTTTGCGATAAAATGTTAGGATTGATTCAAAACAGCCGACCTCTACGTTATGATTAAAAATGTTATCCTGTCATTCTGACAAAAAAAAATCAATATTTTTCTATCTAACAGGATTAAAAGAAAAGAATTATCAAAAAATTCATTAACATTCATTGACATTTATAAAATAAGGCGTCAAAAAAAGTGTTAGTAAATAAACATCCTACTGCATATCTTGTAAGAATTGAAAAAAAAAAACTGTTCGTAGAAAGTTGGTGGCCCTAAAAAGGACCGTTTAAAGACTCTATTTGAATATTTAACCTCCCAGGCCGTTCAGAGTTCTGCTGTGTTTAGTGAACGCATAAGTCACATCAATTAGGGTGACAGTCTCACTGTGGGCCCGTATGGCGTGGGAGATGGCATCACGGACAACTTTCTCAAATAAAATCTTAAAAATACAGTAGATCACTTCGCGTTTCTGACCAGATGTACGCTGAACTTTGCGGGTGAGACGGCGGGTAGCAGGCTTGCGGTTGTACTTGTGTAGGTCACGATGACGGTTGGCCCCTCTCCTTCTCCTACATGTACTTTTTATTCGAAAACTCACTCGTCAAAAAGCCACTCCTTTCTTTGGTACTTAATTGAGATTGATTATACTGGAGTGCTCATTTGACCTGAAATAATTGCTCAGTCATTCGAGGTCAGGAGAGACTTTTCTGGTTTCGAAAAGAAATAGTTAATCTGAAATTGAATTGAAATTAAAGCCGGCTTTTGAACTTCCATATTTACAAATGAGGAAGTACACACACACACACACACACACACTAACAATCACACGTATGTATGTATATATGAACGTATATGTATATATATATATATATATACATATATATATATATATATGTGTGTGTGTGTGTGTGTGTATGTACTTAATTTTTCAATTATTAACATAGTATATAAATATGTATATACTCAATTATTTAATCATTATTATAGTATACACACACACACACACACACACACACACATATGTATATATATATATATAGAGAGAGAGAGGGGGGGGAAAGAGATAGATAGATAGATAGATAGATAGATAGATAGATAGATAGATAGATAGATAGATAGATAGATAGATAGATAGATAGATAGATAGATATGGCGATTCTCACGGGAAGATGCTAAATTATACGAATATCGTGTTTTCTCTTTCAGGAATTGAATGATTTAATAAGATTTCAACTTTACTTCAATGCTTTCTTTTCTGAAAGTAGAATCTTTTTCATTCTTGGCATCTTTTCATTTCTATTTAATTTCTTTTATTTAAGAACTATTGTCCGTACAAAACGTCAACATCAAATTTTGTGAAGAGATTTTCTTATATATTTCGATTATTATTTTGAAATCCAATTTCATTTTTTTTCACTATCTAAAAGAGACTGAGCTTTATATAAGACATATTTTTCACAGCATGTATATATGTGCTGTAGCTTCATGCAGTGTATATATCAATGTAATGACTTTTTACATTTTTACACAATTTATGATATCATCTAAAATGACTGTATGATATTTAATCTTTTTTCTATTCAAACATCATATAACACGCCTACATATAGGCATATATTCACATACTGAGGTGTATATAAATATTCAGAAAATTTCTAAAGATGTACTTTCAATCTTCTGTCTTTTCGAATTCTGGGTAGGTGTGTGGAAGTAATTACGAGAAACATTTTTGAAAAAAATTACCGGTTGCAGTAACGGTGAAAATGTTGGTGGTCTCAGAGGAGCCGTTTTCATATTATTCCAAATTTAAAATTAAAATAAGTTTCTTAGAATATCCCATTCAATCCCATACATACAGTTCTGTGTGGAGGAAGGTAAAAGAAATTATATTGATACATATTTCTAATTTTCACAAATGAATAATACGGATATACAAAGAAAAAAAATTGTTTAATATGTGACGACCCAATTTCTAATATGGCAGGAAAATAAGTTGACTGGGTGAAAAGTAATGTTGGGAAAAATATAACCAGAATTACAACTTCAAACAAAATATTTACATTTTGCTACATGTCTTTAAAAGAGCGTTTAAAAACCTGTCGTAACCCCTGAAATGGATTATTTATGGAGGAAAAATTCTTTTGATCGGCTATAGAAATAAAATGCACGAATACATTTCATAATTTATCCAGCTGTTTACTTTTTTCGAAGGAATTCATCATGTAAATCTCGAATCTGAATGAATGATAGTGAAATGGTTCGAAGGAGATGATCAAAAAATTATTTTCGATTTTTGAACACAAAGATGTTACAAGATGAACAATTTAAGAAAACAAATATAAGGCATTGACACATGTTTAAAGGGAGGTAAGTCATTATAACTTAACACTTCGATATTTGAAACACGACTTGAGTTTGTAGCGAGATAATTCACAAAAATTTAATAAATGCGTTATTAGATATAAATACTCGTATTCCTTGATTAGTGCGGTTAATCAGTCACCTATACTATCCAAAACACAACTGTTTGAGGTTTTATTATAAATTGATATTTTTCTATTTCAGCTAATCCTTAGTTCAATGAATGGAAATTAACGCACAAGTCGAGTGCCTGATGTTGGCGTTAATAGGTTTATCTTAGTCCGGTACAAGGCCAAAAGTACTGAGCCCCCCAGTAATGATCGGATTCTATACACAATCCCACATTTAATGACCGATGGAAATATGCTGGGCAACTGAGTATGCTTTATGCAAACCAGGTACAGTTTACATTAGAATCAGCCATGCGTATGAAACTAGAAAACTCAGTAAAAATAGTAATGTTATTTTGACATATTTGTCTTTTGAATCGTAAAAAATAGCTGATCTTTATTTTGAAAGCAATGATAGTATTGTTTGTATAGAAACGTAATCCGACAGTTTAACGATGTGAAAACAAAAAAGTGTTTTTAATGATGAGATAGAAAAAGTAAATAGAAATAATGGAAATTATTTATCCAGAATTATGAATAATTTATTAAAAGAATATCAAGAAAATATTTGATATACACATTGATTATTAACAACTGAAATCAAATAATGAGAGAATATTTGTAAGTGTGATAATTTCGCCCGACCAATTCATGTATGAATGATGGGAATAAATTCTCAGTTGTGCCTAATTCTTGTCGTGATTTTCGAGAGTATTTGTGTAAATTTCATTTTCATTAGAGTCCACTAAATCAGCACGGAAATTACAAGCAAATACATTTTTTATTACATCAAATTTTCATTGAATCTCGGAAATATTGTAAAATTTGTTTCCATACATAATTCAGCAAAGGCTAATTTCGATCAGTTCTATGAACAAATACATGATATCTATATTGGGTTAATATTAAAGATTTAAATGAATATTCTAACCGGAAAAGTCATGAAAAAACAATTTAGAATAGTAAAAAAAAATCTTGGAAGCCTTCCTGCCACTATTTACTGAGTCCTTAAAAAAAAAATTTCTTTCAATTTGTAAGAGATAATTTCCCCCGAACACAATCTAATGTGCAACCTCACAATTAGATCTTACACAAAATTATCAAAAATGAAATATATAATGATTTTACTATTATTCTAACAATTCTATCGTTGAAACAATATATTTTGTTTTTACATCGTTAAACTGTCGGATTACCTTTATATATGTACTATAGTATCATTACTCTGAAAATGGAAGTTAGTGAAAAAAAAGTTAATGAAAGCTATTTTTAGAATCAGATAGATTTCCAAAAATAAATAAAAATCTCAAAATAACATTACTATATTAACTGTGTTTTAGGGTTTCATACGCATGGTTGGTATTTTTTTAATGTATAAACCAGTCGGTTTACAAAAAGCGTGCTCCATTGTCCAGCGTATTTTCATGGGTCATTAGATCACCCTTCCTACCACGTGACATGCTTACTACTACGTCCGCACAAAGCTGTATAAATAGATGTACTTCATCCATTCGGACACTCTAGACGACTAGCAGCTTGACACATTCATCATGTCTAGACGTGGAGAAGGAGGCGTAAATGGTGATCGTCAGTTTGACAATAATGACAGCAAGCCTACTACCAACCGTTTGCCTTGCACATGTGGTGATCAGTGTAAATTTGATTCAGAATACGTGGCGACCCATCAGGTCGATGTTTACATTGCAGTGCTTGTCCATGATATCATCTCTCACGCTGTGCTGACCAACAAGGAAACTATCACCATAATGGATGTTGACTATGCGCTCAAGAAAAATGGAAGAGTTTTCTTCGGATTGGGAGGTTAGATATTGAAATATTATCACTAAACGGCCCTTTTCAGGGCCACCCACTTTCTATGAAAAGTTTATTCTCTTCTTACAAGAAATGCAGTAGAATGTTTATATAATATGTCTACATATTAGAGTGTGACTTCAAAATGGAGTAGTTTTCCTTTGTCTTATTTTCTTTTCTTACCATCACCACCACCTTTAGATTTTGTCTTGTCGGCCTTCTTAGCACCTTTTGAAATAATTCAAGGGGTCATCGTTGTTTGTGTGATAGAAATAATGTTGATAATGTAGAAGTCGGCTCCCACGGCAGCTCTGTAGTTTTTTTGACTTTGGTCAGAAAATAACACAAAAGGCAAGTTTTGAAAAAAGTGAGCTCTAAAATGTCAGCAGGTGTCAGGAGCGTACCGTTGAGCCTATTCAAACCTAGTGTCAGGGCTCTCCCTCTGATCATTTCATCGTTCATGATACCTCCAAAAAGATGACATGGCGTGGTAAGGGAGGAAAAGTACCTGGATAAAGTGAGGCTCGCTCATCTCATGCAACCCCATCTATTGTGATGGAGCATCTTCTTTGCAAAGGAAACTATGCCCCAAACTACTACATTTTAGAGGAAGAAAACCCCGGGTATTCTGAGTAAAAGCTTCATTAATATCAATCTGATATATTAAAACATTTATGTTTGAGGAAATAGTTTGAATTTTCACTTTGTTAAATTGTGAATAGAAACGAATTTTAAACTTTCTTACAGATGAATAATATTCAAAGAATAGAAAATACCAATAACATGAAATAAACATCTGAAGAAAGTCTAGGAAGTGACCTGATTGGTTTTATTCATTTCTTTCTTCATCACTTTGAAAGAGATTTCAGGATCTGTTTTATAATATGAAATTAAGAAGGTTATTGATAGTGATGAGCAGGTTTTGCCCTTCCTATTTACTTTACCTCCTTGAGCACACCTTGTCATCATAATGTGAGTAGGTTCTACACAGGGAGTGCCTGACACGAGGTTTAAATCGGCTCTACAGTAGGCTCCTGATAGCTTATAATATTTTAGCACTAACATTCTCAAAAATTTACTTGTGTCTTATTTTTTGGCCGATGAAAATTCAATCAATTGCAGAGCTGCTATGGAAGTCGACTTGGCTCATGTATATTTAGAGTATAAATCTAAAGTATAATTTGAATTGAAAGGTATATTCAAAGAACATATTCATCAGATATTAACGTATATTAATGTATATTTAGAGTATGAATTTAAAGTATGATTTTTATTAAAAGGTATATTCAAAGAACATATTAATCAGATATTAACGTAATAATAGAATTGAACCTTTATTCATTCAAAATTAGAAAAGGTATTCTACGATTTCGTGTCGACAGAATCTGATATAGATATACTTCGGCCTTTTATTTAAAGAGTAAACGTTTTGAAGATTTTATGCAAATTTTGGAGTCACTTCAAAGCAAAGATTAACTTATTCTAATGCATATCTTGTAAATATTGAATAAATATTTCATAGAAAGTGTCCGGCCCTTAAAAGGGCTATTCTGAGATAATATTTTAACATTTAACCCCCAAATCAGAATTTTGCTTTGTCTCATCATCGCACAGGCAACATCCGTTTGGGTGACAATCTTTCTTTTTGTCTGTACGGCGTAAGTGATGGCAACATGTGGTTTAGACAAGAGATACGCCTGGTAGTAGCCCTGCTAGCCAGGTGGCGGGTAGCAGACTTGCTGATACCCTGACTGTGTGACTTGGGGTTATGCTTGTCGCCTCTTCTTCCAAATTGTTTTCCACTTGGAGACAAGATGAATGCTTGTAGCTGAAGTGTCTGAATAGATAGATAATATCACTTTATACAGCTTTGATATTTGAATATGCAGACGTAGTAGGGAACACCTCACTTAATAGAAAAGGCGATTCAATGACCGATGGAAATTGTCATCGTCATTAGGACCCACGGAACGAGCACCATACATAATAGTTTTATTTTCAAAGCTATATTCTGACATTTCTTTAGATGCAAATATATTTGATGATATTTGATTATATAAAATGTGTTGTTTCTACGATTGAATTGTTAGAATAATGATAAAATCATTATCCATTTCATTTTTAATAATTTCTGTGTATGGTTTAATTGAGAGGTTGCCCATTAAAAATGTTTGGGGGAAATTTACTCTAACAAATTAAAGTAAAATCAAATAAATATCATGTATTTATTCATAGAACTGATCGAAATTAGCCTTTGTTGAATTATGAATGAAAACGAATTTTACAATATTTCCGAGATTGAATGATAATTCAATGTAATATTAAAATATCAGTGAAATAAAATCAAAATAAGAAAATAGTTTTGGGAAGGGACGTGATTGTTTTTTGTTTTGTTTTTTTAATTTTTGGCTTTTTGAAATCAAAATTCGGGACTCAGCTTCCCCCAAATAAGTAACGTTAAGGACTTTAGTTGCATTAATTAATAGATAAACTTATAATGCTTTCATTGATCTTTAGAAGATATTAACTATCTTTCTGATATCATTCATAAGATTAAAGTATTTTTTAAACCCTACTTGTTAACAACTTTGTGATTTTTTGATGTTCTTTTTTTCAATAAAAAAATACAAAACAAATCATTACAAAATAATTTAATCGCAAACTGCCTCGAAATTATTATAAAACCAATAATTTTCACTCTATCAGGTCAAGTTTTTCTGTTTCTTTTGTGAAAGCAAGGAAAACTTAGCTAACCTCCAACGATTGAGCAAGATGAAACCGCAAAAAACATTGTATAATTTGTAACATTAAAACTTTAAAAAATAGACACACAGAAAATTATTTTTATATCTCGAATTGGTAATATTTCTGTTTAGTATAGTGTAAAATTAAAAATTTGTATTGGAATATCCTAATAATATTCACGAATTTTATTCGGTGAATAAATATAATAAAATGTTCTTGTATTTTTTAAAGGTCGGAATATGATTTTTATAAAGATTGTAATTTATATCTAGAGGACTCTAATGAAAATGAAATTTACACAAATACTCTAGAAAATTACGACAAGAATTAGGCACAACTGAGGAGTTATTCCCATCATTAAAGCATGAATTTGTCTGGCGAAATTATCACATCATCAAACTGACTGTTTAGAATTTACCGTGAGAAAGTTATCCGTGATGCCGTCTCCATTGCCGAGCAAGCCGACAGAGAGTATGTCAGCTTCATGGATTTGTTCGATGCGCGCAAGAAAAATATCAGAATTCTGTGTGGCCTGGGAGGTTAAATATTGAAATAATATTGTCACCAACTTTCTATGAAGTCTTTTCCAATCTTTACAAGATAAGCAGTAAAATGTTTATCTGATATATAGACCTATCCAAACACTCATTTTATGACGCTTTATTTTAAAAACATTATTTTTTCTCCTGTTTTTTCTTTCTGAAATTTTGGCTTGAAAGAGAAATGTCCGAGTTGTTTCGTGTATAGAAAATGAAAACATTGTAAATCTTAACTTAGAATTGAATTGCTTTAAGTCAATATTTACATTTTATCGACGAAATGTCAATCATTATGCACTAATGAGGTGTAGTTAATCTACCATACAGTCTGTCAACACTCCGTCGACTACTGTAATATGGTGGTAAAAGGAAACATTATTTCCTATGATTCGAGTTGAAAATCTTTACTTATGTTAAAAATATTAAACCCTCGAAAGATATTATTTTGGATGTATCAAGAATGCGTCTAAAAAAAACCCTCTCAATCAGTTTAGTATTAAACAAAGAGTATTTCATTTGGCTTCTGTAATTCCATATTTGTAAAATAGCTTCCAATGAAACACAAACAAAGAAATAAGTAGACATAAGATATTGTGAATTGATATTTTTCTTCATATTATAATTATTTAAAGTATTTTTATAATCTCTATGTATAAAAAAATATAATGTTAATATTGCATTTCATTTTACGGGGAATGGCCCCCAAATATCAGTTGGCAATACTTTGTTTAATTTTCAAGTTTTTAAAATAGAATGTCAAAGTGAAACTTTTACTCCGATACAGCGGGGTTTTCTTTCTCTAAAATGTAGTAGCTGGGGGCATAGTTGCCTTTGCGAAGAAAACAGTTGATTACAACAGACAAGGTCGCATGGGATCAGTGAGTCTTACTTTTCCCCGTTAATTTCCCTCCCTTACCACGCCATGACATCTTTTTGTAGGTATAATGTACAATGAGATGATAAGTGGGAGCGTCCTGACACCAGGTTTGAGTAGGCTCGACAGTAGGCTCCTGACACCAGCTGATATTTTAGCGCTCATATTTTTAAAGCTTGTCTTTTGTGTTATTTTCTGACCAATCAAAAGTCAACAAAGTGCAGAGCTGCCGTGGGAGCCGACTTTTACATTATCAATGTATCATTTATTTCTATTATATAAACAACGATGGCCCCTTGAATAAGTTCGAAAGCTGCTGACAAGCCAAAATCTAAAGGTAGATTTTCTATGAAGTATCTGAATTGTGAATTAGAAATTGTGACACCGTTAATGTCACGTTTTAATCATTTTAAGTCGGACTGTACATTTGTAAAAAAAAAAGATTAATTTCTGAAAGTATTGCTTTGGAGATTTCATATTCAGAAACTTACTTAACGAATTGTAACTGATTCAAAATTATTCAAATAAATTATGATTAAAACAGTAAGGAGCCATTTGTTATTTGGGTGAATATTTTCATAAGAAAGCACTCAAGTACAATATTTAAATTGCATATAATTATAATTAGAAAATTCATTCATCATGAAAATAGGAACGCTTTTTGTAAATACTGACCATGCATATGAAAACCTAAAACTCTGTTAACATGATTCTTTTCTTTTTATATTTTTATTCATTTTTCTTTGAAATTCTTTGGGTACAAATTCGTGCATTACTGGATGGAATCGGGCCTCAGATGTGCCAAGTTTGACATTTCCAACAGTATATGTGTAAATGCCATCATCACTAAAGACCACTAAATTAGCACAGATTTTACAAGCAGTTGAAAGATTATATTCAAACTTTTTCAAAACGGAAATAAATTCGATAATATTTATCAATATATTATTGTTTCATCGATAAAATTGTTAAAATAGTATTTTCCTTTATTCTATACAGCAAGACAGTAGAATTCAATATATAGAACCTTCCTTCTTCCTTCTTTTTTTTTTCTGTACTATCATACAATTTTTTTTGTTAGTTCCTTCTTTAAAATTAAAGTGAATTTAAAAGAAAATATAATGAACGTGTAGCGGATGTTCTTCCTAGATTTCTGCACAGCTTTTCTTTGTGATTTTATATTCATTCTCTTATTCCAAGTTGATTATATAATTCGGAAGGCACCGACAAAATCAGTTGAACTACATTTATACACAAAATAGTTGATTTATTTTTGATTCTATTATACTTCCTGTAAAAATATGGCGATTCTCAGGGGAAGATGCTAAATCACACAAACATCGTTTTTCCTTCTTTCAGAAATTGAATGATTTAATAGAATTGTTACTTTACTTCAATGTTTTCTCTTCTGAAAGTATAATCTTGTTTTTTCTGGTCATCTTTTCATTTTGATTTACGAATTTGTATTCAAGAACTATTTTCCGTAGAAAACATCAACATTTTATTTTGTGAAGAGATTTTCTTGAATATTACGATAATCATTCTCAAATCCAATTTTATTTTTTCACTATCTAGAAGAGACTATATATATATATATATATATATATATATATATATATATATATATATATACATATATGTGTGTGTGTGTGTGTGATGTGTGTGTGTATATATATATATATTTATATATATATATGTATATATATATATGTATGTATATATATGTGTGTGTGTGTGTGAGTATATATATATATATATTTATATATATATATGTATACATACATATATGTATGTATATATATATATACATATATATATATATATATATATATATATATATATATATATATATGCTGAAGCTTCATGCAGTGTAAATATCAATGTAATGACTTCTTCACAATTTCACGTTTTCTATTCGAAACATCACGTAACACGCCTTTATAGATGCATATATCAACATAATGAAGTGTATATAAATATATACAAAAATTCCACTATAGATATAGTTTAAATCTTTTTTTTCACATTCTGTCTAGGTGTGTGGAAGTAATAACGAGAAATATTTTTGAAGAATTTATCAGTGATTGTAATGGTGAAAGTATTGGTGGTTTCAAAAGGGCTTTTTTCACAAATGAATCATGAGTATTTACCAAAAAAAACAAATTTTTCAGTATGTGACAACTTCCGAATACGGTTAAAAAGTAAGAGAACCGGATGGAAGGTGAAAAATATAACTGAAATTACAACTCCAAAGAAGATATTTCATTTTCCTTTACTTTCTTAAGAGAGCGTAAAAAAAACCCGTGGTAACACCGGAAACGAATCAGTTACAGAAAAAAATCTAATAAAAATAAAATACATCTTTTTAAATAATTTTAACCCGGCTCTTTTTCTCCATCGAACGACTTTATCACGTAAATCGCCAATCTAAATGAATGATTGTGAAATGGTTCGAAAGAGATGATCAGAAAATCATTTTCGATTTTTAACACCAATATGAAACCACAAGATAATCTCAAAAAACAAATGAAAGCCATGAATGCACGTTTAAAGGGAGATAAGTCATTATAACTTAACACTACAATCAAAAACATTGATAAACCCAGACTCGTTATTGAATATAATTACATGTATATCTTTATTCGTGCTGTTAATTAGTCTGTGTACTATTCATAATCTATCTGTTCGAAGCCTTATTATTAATTGATATTTTTGCGGTATAACGTATGTTGATAAAGGAAAAGTCAGCTCCTACGGCAGCTCTACAGATTGTTGACTTCTGATTGGTCAGAAAATAACACAAAAGACAAGTGTTGAAAATATGAGCGCTAAAATATCAGCCGGTGTCAGGAGCCTACTGTTGGACCTATTCAAACCGGGTGTCAGGGGGCTCCCTCTTAACATTACATTGTACATGATACGTACAGCGAGATGTCATGACGTGGGAAGAGAGGAAAGGTAACTGGATAAAGTAAGACTCGCTCATCTCATGCGACCCCGTCTGTGATGATAAACCGTTTTCTTCGCAAAGGCAACTATGCTCTTGTTTACTATGTAAATGTGGTCATCAAATTAAATCGGGGGCTGGGTTTAATCAATTGAAAATATTTCTTTCTTCTGATATTTAGAATGGGACAATTAATAATAGACTCTGTCATCTATCAAATAAAATAAAAACAATTATTTGATTCAAACAAAAATTCACATATCGATGTATTACCGATGAAAATTTATAAGGCGATTTATTACATTTTTTTTATTATCCCAGTCTTTTACACTATTTGTTAGAATACACACACACATGCACACTCACACACACACACACACACAAACACATACACACATATATATATGTATATATATATATATATATATATATATATATATATATATATATATATATATATATATATATATATATATATATATATATATATATATCCAGTTTTATTAGATTTACTCAAATGATTTATGGCAGACTTTCCTTTTCAATAATCGTACAAATAAAATAAAACTAAAAAATGAGTTTGATGCTTTATTTTATTTATTTGTTGATAATGTAAAAGTCGGCTCTCACGGCAGCTCTGACGTTTCTTGTCTTTTGATTGGTCAGAAAATAACACAAAAGACAAGTTTTGAAAATTTGAGCGCTAAAATGTTAGCAAGTGTCAGGAGCCTACTGTTGAGTCTATTCAAACTGGGTGTCAGGGCGCCCCTCTTATCATTTAATTGTACATGATACCTACAGCAAGATGACATGACGTGGGAAGGGAGGAAAGGAAACGGGAAAAAGTAAGACTCGCTCATCTCATGCGACCTCGTCTGTAATGATAAACCGTTTTCTTTGCAAAGGCAACTATGGTCCTGTCTACTTGGAAATTCATCGAGGAATATTTGGCCAGTAACGTAATGGAGTTGGAATGAAAAGTTTATATGTAAAGTAGATCATCAAATGAAATCGGGGGTGGGGTTCAATCACATGAAAACCTTTCGTTTTCTAATATTTAGAATGGGACAACTTATATATAGATTCTGTGGTTATTAAATGAAATAAAAATAATTATTTGATTCAAACAAAAATTCAAATATCGATATTTTACTGATAAAAATTTATAATGCAAGTCATTACGTTTATCTCTTATTATCCCAACCTTTTACACTGTCTGCTAAAACACACACACACGCACGCACGCACGCACGCACGCACGCACACACGAACACAAATACATACACACACACATGTAATTCTATATCAGATTTATGGCAGATTTTCTTTTTAGTAATGGTTCAAATATGCCGACAATAAAATGAACTATTAAATGAGTTTGACGCTTTATTTTTGTCGGGTGCCGATTTCTTGTGGGAATGTCTTGGCTTTTCTCTATCGCTTCCATTTTTGCATGATTCCCGAATCTCCAAAAATCAAAGATAAAAACACGTGCCAATTTCTTCTATTTAAAAAGAAAATAAATACAAGCCTACCACTAACACATTTTAAATTGCCTTACATTAATAGAAGTACGCTCATTAATATTTCTAAAGGAGTAATTTTTCAGAGCATCTTTTTTCCAAATATACTGCTGGTTCCAGTATCAAATAGAGAAATATTTTCATTGGTGTCCGCTTAACGTATTTCTATACAAATTAAAAGAAGTAAGTATTTACTGAAGAAGAAAAAATATTCATTATAAGACACTGAAAACTCTCAAGAGCCTTTCTCTGGTCCCATAAGGGAAAAGACACAGTTTGCTACTCTCAAAATATTGATAATTTGAATATTACGTTAAAAAAACCTACTAGAAATTTTTAATTGTAAATAAGCTGATTTTTGCTTCAGAATGTAAAATAGTTATTCCCTCAGGACACCAACGGCCAAAGTTTGATTACGGCTAAAAGCTATAATTTCGAATGCCAATTTTTATGGACGGTACAAAACAATCAACCCAGCCTCATTTTGCCAGAGTCAGAGAATAGGATTTTTACATGAGTATTAGTATTCCAGGGGGTAGTATGCTTGCCATGAGGTCTGCGTTCGCTACTCAGCTTACACGAGTGATTTATTACTTTCCGGGTAAAAGAGCTAATCCACAGTCGGTACATTTTTGATTTTCTCAAAAATACAAAACATGCACGCCCAAGAAAGATTAATTAAAACTAGAATTTAAGTAAAGTTAACAGGCATTAAATTACACATTGAACTCAGAGAAAAATACTTTGATATGAATCGTCTGTACTTTGGCTGTATTCGAAGCCCGACCGCTGGTGTCGTGAGGAGATAATTATCTTACCAATCAAGCAATAAATACAAACGTATTCATCATTCATTTTTCAAATATTCAAGTAGGTTTTTTAAATGTATTAATCAAATTATCAGTGGTCATAAAAAAGAATATACTAATTTTTAAATTAATTTCTTCATAATATTGAATTCAATTTGAAAAAAGCAATGATTTCAAACACATATAATTCATTTAGAAATATACTTCCGATCCTATGGTGTAATAATCAGTCAGCTAATCATGGCAGACCATTACTACTATAAAAGTGGGTTCGATCCGACTTGGGTAGTACCAAACTCATGGTTTTGTCAAGTGAATATCTAATGCATCTGATCGTAGTACTGTGTGTGGTGTTCGATCATCAGTGCTGGGCTCTGTATTTTTGACCTTGTGCCAGACTAAAATGAGCTTATTAACACCTACACTGGGCACTCGACTTCCATGTACATTTTGAGTAAAACTATTCATAATTGTTTGCATTAGCTTTATGGGTGAGCGTAATATTTCTGGAAAAATCATTTCGATTGACAATAAAAGTGAAACAGTTAAATATATATTAGATTTGTAATTCAGGCTCTTTTTTTTCAAAGCCAAAATTCAAAATTTCTTTCATGTGATTGTATCCCACCCACTTAATTGTAACTGTGGACAATATTGAATTTTATACACATTAAAAATATATCCGTGAAAAATATTTTTACTATTTTGAAAAAGAATCTGGGAGGATCAGTTTGAAAGAGTTACTCATATATTCTTTTTAAAAACTTGAAAATAAATTATATATTGTTTTTCTTCGGATCTTTTCAATTTTATCTGCTAACTTTTAATTTCTAATAGCTCCAATAAAAAGAGAAAAATGATATTACCATTGAAATTTTTAAAATATTTCGATTACTTTTGGGAATTCTTATTTTATTGTTTCACGATCTAAAAGAGACTGATATATCGTTATAATATCAAGTAGGAAAAAACTAACACCTTTTGGAAGAGACATTTTTAGACACAATTCCTGATATATCTAGGTTTTATTATTGCTAACATAAGTAAAGTTTTTCAAGTTCAATCACAGAAAATACTATATCTCTGTCCGTATATTACAGAAGTCAACGAAACGAGGTGTTCACAAGCTGTATGACAGACTCTCTGCACTTCATTGGCGTCTTATAATTTACTTTTTGCGATAAAATGTTTGGATTGACTTAAAAACAGTCAACCTTTACGTTATGATTAATAATGTTATCCTTTTATTCTGACAAAAAAGGCCATGTCTACTATCGAAGAGAATTAAAAAAATAATAATTATCAAAAAATTCTCTTATGATTATAGAATAAAGAGTCGTAAAATGTTTCAAAGTGTTTGGGAAAGTCTATATAGTAAATAAACATTCTACTGCATATCTCGTAAGAATTGAAAAAACTAATCGTAGAAAGTTGGTGGCCCTAAAAAGGGCCGTTTAAAGACAATATTTTGATATTTAGCCTCCCAGTCCGAACAGAGCTCTGCTATGTTTATTGAGCGCATAAGTCACATCCATTAGGGCTACAGTCTCTCTGTTGGCCTGTACGGCGTGGGAGATGGCATCACGGATAACGTTCTCATAGAAAATCTGAAAAACGCGGCGGGTCCCCTCGTATTTTAGACCAGATGTACGCTCAACACGAACCCTACGGGAGAGACGACGACGGGTAGCAGGCTTGCGATTGTACTTCTGTTGGTCACGATGACGATTGGCACGTCCCCTTCGCAATCTTCTTCTACATATAGTCATGATGAGTGTTTGACGCTGCAGATCATCTAAAGTGCCCGAGTGGGTGAAGCATATCGTTTTATACAGCTCTGTGAGAATGTACGGACGTAGTAGTAAACACGTCACGTGATAGAAAGGGCAACTGAAGGACCAATGAAAATAGGCTGGGCAATTGAGCACGCTTTTTCTTAACGAGCAGCAGCTTATAAGAAAAATACCAGCCAAGCGTATGAAACACTAAAATTCTGTTAATGTAATACTTTCCTTTCCAGATTATTATTTATTTTTCTGGAAATTGTTTTGATTGTAATCCTTATTTTGAAAGCAAGGAAATTATTGTACACACAAAGGTAATCCCGATAGTTTAGTGGTGTAAAAATAAAACAAATATTTTTTATAATAAAAAATAACATAAATTGAAAAAATAAAAGCATAAAAAAATCTCTCTTGAATTATGAATGATTTTTTAAAATGATATCAAGAAAATATTTCATATACACATTGACTATTAACTGCTGCAATCAAGTAGATAAGAGAATTTTTTTTTGAAATTTTCGCGGGATTATTTCATACATTTCTGATGGGAATCGGTCCTTAGATGTGTCGAATTCCCGTCGTAATTTTCTTTTTGTTCTCAGCCAAAAATTTCCATCAGTATTTGTGTATATTTCATCGTCATTAAAGACAACTAAATTAGCACAGGAATTACAAGCTTGTTTTAAAAATTATATTCCTACCTTTTCAAAACGCAAATCTATTTCATGATATTCATTGATATATTATAGTTTCATCGATAAAATTGTCTGAATAATTCCAATATAAAATTTAAATTTAAATCCAGAACATTTTAATATGAAAATGAATACAAGCTCTTTCATATGAGTTGATGATTTTAATATTACGTTAAAAAACCTACTTGAAATTTCTAATCATAAATCATAAATAAGCTGATTTTCGCTTCAGAATATAAAATAGTTATTCCCTCAGGACACCAACGACCAAGGTTTGATTACAGCTAAAAGCTAGAATTTTGAATGCCAATTTTTAGGGATTGCACAAAACTATCTACTAAGCCTCATTTTGCCAGAGTCAGAGAATAGGATTTTTACGTGAACATCGGTATTCCAGTGGTATTATGCTTGCATGCAACACCTGATGTCTGCGTTCGCTTCTCGGCTTACACGAGTGATTTATTACTTTCCGGATAAAAGAGCTAATCCACAGTCGGTGGATTTTGGATTTTCTCAGAAATTCGAAACATGCTCGTACAAAAATAAATAATAAACACTAGAATTGAATTAAAGTCAACAGGCATTAAGTTATACATTGAAATCAGAGAAAAATACTACAAAATAAATCGTCAGTATTTTGGCTGTATTCGAAGCCCGACCGCTGGTGTCGTGAGGAGATAATTATCTTATCAATCAAACAATAAATACACGCGTGTTCATTATTCATTTTTCAAATATTCAAGTAGGTTTTTCAAATGTATTAATCAAATTATCAGTGGTCATGAAAAAGGATATACTAATTTTTAAATTAATTCTTCATAATATTAAATACAATTTGAAAAAAGCAATGATTTTAAATACATATAATTCATTTAGAAATATACTTCTGATCCAATGGTATAATAATGAGCAAGCTAATTTCAGCTGACCCTTACTACAATATAAGTGGGTTCGATCCCAACTTGGTACAGCCACACTCATGGTTTTGTCTAGTGAATATATAAGGCATCTGACCGTAGGACTGTGTGTGGAGTTCGATCATCCCTGCCAGGTCCTGTATTTTTGACCTTGTGCCAGACTGGAATGAGTTTATTAACACCTACACTGGGCACTCGACTTCCGTGTAAATTTTGAGTAAAAATATTCATATTTGCTTGCGTTAGCTTTATGGGTGAGCGTAGTATTTCTGGAAATATCATTTCGATCGATAACTGTGGACAATATTGAGTTTTAAACACATTAAAAATTTTTCTTTGAAGAACATTTTTACTTCTTTAAAGAAGAATTGATTCGGAAGAGTTACTCATATCATTTTTAATAACTTGAAAATAAGTTATACATTGTTTTTCTAGGGATCTTTTCAATTTTATCTTACTTACAATTTCTAATAGCTCCCATGAGAGAAAAAAGATATCAACATTAAGATTTTAATTTTTTTCCGATTACTTTTGGGAATTCTTATTTTATCGTTTCACGATCTGAAAGAGACTGATATATCGTTATAATATCAAGTAGGAAAAAACTAACACCTTTTGAAAGAGACGTTCTAGACACAATTCCTGATCCATCTAGGTTTTATTATTGCTAACATAAGTAAAGTATTTCAAGTTCAATCACAGAAAATACTATATCTCTGTCCGTATATTACAGTAGTCAACGAAACGAGGTGTTCACAAGCTGTATGGCAGACTCTCTGCACTTCATTGGTGTCTTATAATTTACTTTTTGCGATAAAATGTTAGGATTGATTAAAAACAGCCGACCTTTACGTTATGATTAATAATTTGATCTTTTTATTCTGAGAAAAAAAAGGTGATATTTTCTATCAAACAGGATTAAAAGAGAAGAATTATCAAAAAATGAATTTAATTTTATATAATAAGGAGTCGTAAAATGTTCTAAAGTGTTTCGGCACAACTATGTATTAAATAAACATCTTACTGCATATCTTGTGAAAATTGAAAAATCTGTTCGTAGAGAGATAGTGGCCCTAAAAAGGGCCGTTTAAAGATACTATTTGAATATTTAACCTCCCAGGCCGTTCAGAGTTCTGCTGTGTTTATTGGATGCATAAGTCACATCCATTAGGGTGACAGTCTCACTGTGGGCTCGTATGGCGTGGGAGACGGCATCACGGATAACGTTCTCAAAGTAAATCTGAAAAACACGGCGGGTCGCTTTATATTTGAGACCAGATGTACGCTGAACACGATCTTTGCGGTTGAGATGTAGGGTAACAGGCTTGCAATTGTACTTGTGTAGGTCACGATGACGATTGGCACCTCTCCTTTGCAATGTTCTCTTACATGTAGTCATGATGAACGTTCCAAGCAGAAAATCATCTAAAGTGGCTGAAGCCTATAAATTCATACAGCTCATACTCATCCTTAGTTCCATGACCTTGTACAATAAGGTTTTTATCTATTTTCTTACTATCGCCTCTACCTTTAGATTTGTCTTGTCGGCCTTCTTAGCACCTTTCGATATAATTAAAGGGGTCATCGTTGTTTGTGTGACAGAAATAACAGATATGTTGATAATATAAAAGTCGGCTCCCACGGCAGCTCTGCACTTAGTTGACTTTTGATTGGTCAGAAAATAACACAAAAGACAAGTTTTGAAAATGTGAGCGCTAAAATATTAGTGGGTGTCAGGAGCCTACTGTTGAGCTTATTCAAATTTAGTGTCAGGGCGCTCCATTCTATCATTACTTCGTACATCATACCTACAGCAAGATGTCATGCCGTGGGAAGGGAGGAAAAGTACCTGTATAAAATTAAGGCTCGCTCATCTCATACGACCCTGTCCGTTGTGATGGAGCGTCTTCTTTGCAAAGGTAACTATGCCCCCAACATTTTAGAGAAAGAGAAAGCAACGATTACCACTCTATCAGGTTAACTGTATTTTTCATGAAAGCAAGGAAAACTTAGCTGACCTCCGATGACTGAGCAAGAAGAAAACGCTTAAGTCACATCCATTAGGGTGACAGTCTCACTGTGGGCCCGTATGGCGTGGGAGACGGCATCACGGAAAACGTTCTCAAAGTAAATCTGAAAAACACAGCGGGTCGCTTCAAATTTTAGACCAGATGTAAGGTGAACATGAACTTTGCGGGTGAGATGGTGGGTAGCAGGCTTGCAATTGTACTTGTGTAGGTCACGATGACGATTGGCACCTCTCCTTTGCAATGTTCTCTTACATGCAGTCATGATGAATGTTCCAAGCTGAAAATCATCCGAAGTACCCGAGTGGGTGAAGCATATCAATTTATACAGCTCATACTCATACTTAGTTCCATGACCTTGTACAATAAGGTTTTTATTTATTTTCTTACTATCGCCTCTACCTTTAGATTTGTCTTGTCGGCCTTCTTTGCACCTTTCAAAATAATTCAAGGGGTCATCATTGTTTGTGTGATAGAAATAACAGATATGTTGATAATGTAGAAGTCGGCTCCCACGGCAGCTCTGCACTTAGTTGACTTTTGATTGGTCAGAAAATAACACAAAAGACAAGTTTTGAAAATGTGAGCGCTAAAATGTTAGCTGGTGTCAGGAGCCTACTGTTGACACAAAGAAATTTTTTTTAATACCTCGAATTCATAATCTTTCTGTTTTGCAGTGTAAAATTAAAAACATATGTACTGGAATATGCTTATAATATTCGGAAATTTTATTCAATGAATAAATATTATAAAATGTACTTGCATTTTTAAGGTCAGAATATAATTTTTTAAAAAACATGTAATTTCTGTGCTGATTTAGTAGACTCCAATTACGAAGAGACATTTACAAATACTCTTTAAAATTACAACAAGAATTAGGCACAACTGAGAATTTATTCCAATCATTAATGCTTGACTTTGTCTGGCGAAAATATCACAACAACAAATATTCTCTCATTTATTTGATTTCAGTTGTTAATAATCAATGTGTAATTTAGATAATATCTTGAAACTATTTTAATAAATTATTCATAATTCCAGATAGATAGTTTTCATATTTGCTTACTTAGTTTTTCTTACTTAGTTATTATTTACACTTTTTTTCTTTTTACATCGTTAAACTGTTGGATTACCTTTATATATGTACTATAGTATCATTGCTCTGAAAATGGAAGTTAGTGAAAAAAAAGTTAATGAAAGCTATTTTTAGAATCTGATAGATTTCCAAAAATAGATAAAAATCTCAAAATAACATCACTATATTAAATGTGTTTTAGGGTTTCATACGCATGGTTGGTATTTTTTTAATGTATAAACCAGTCGGTTTACAAAAAGCGTGCTCCATTGTCCAGCGTATTTTCATGGGTCATTAGATCACCCTTCCTACCACACCACGTGACATGCTTACTACTACGTCCGCACAAAGCTGTATAAATAGATATACTTCCTCCCTTCCGTCACTCCAGATTCCTAGAAGCTTGACACCCTCATCATGTCTAGATGTGGAGAAGGAGGCGTAAATGGTGATCGTCAGTTTGACAATAATGACAGCAAGCCTGCTACCAACCGTTTGCCTTGCAGATGTGGTGATCAGTGTAAATTTGATCCCGAATACGAGGCGACCCATCAGTTCATGATTTACATTACAGTGCTTGTCCATGATATCATCTCTCACGCTGTGCTGACCAACAAGGAAACTATCACCATAATGGATGTTGACTATGCGCTCAAGAAAAATAGAAGAGTTTTCTTCAGATTGGGGGGTTAGATATTGAAATATTGTCACTAAACGGCCCTTTTTAGGGCCACCCACTTTCTAGGAAAAGTTTATTCACTTCTTACAAGAAATGCAGTAGAATGTTTATCTAATATGTCTGCATATTAGATTGTGACTTCAAAATGGAGTAGTTTTCCTTTGTCTTATTTTCTTTTCTTACCATCACCACCACCTTTAGATTTTGTCTTGTCGGCCTTCTTAGCACCTTTTGAAATAATTCAAGGGGTCATCGTTGTTTGTGTGAGAGAAATAATGTTGATAATGTAGAAGTCGGCTCCCACAGCAGCTCTGTAGTTTTTTTACTTCGTAGGTATCATGTACGATGAAATGATCAGAGGGAGAGCCCTGTCATTAGGTTTGAATAGGCTCAACAGTAGGCTCTTGACACCTGCTGACATTTTAGAGCTCACGTTTTTCAAAACTTTCCTTTTGTGTTATTTTCTGACCAATCAAAAGTCAACGAAGTGCAGAGCTGCCGTGGGAGCCGACTTTTACATTATCAATGTATCATTTATTTCTATTATATAAACAACGATGGCCCCTTGAATAAGTTCGAAAAGTGCTGACAAGCCAAAATCTAAAGGTAGATTTTCTATGAAGTATCTGAATTGTGAATTTAAAACTATGACACCGTTAATGTCACGTTTTAATCATTTAAAGTCGATTAGTAAATTTGTAAAAAGAAGATTATTTTCTAAAAGTATTGCTTTGGAGATTTCATATTCAGAAATTTACTCAACAATTGTAACTAATTCAAAATTATTCAAATAAATTATGATTAAAACAGTAAGGAGCCATTTTATCATTTGAGTGAATATTTTCATAAGAAGCCACTCATGTACAATATTTAAATTGCATATAATTATAATTAGAAAATTCATTCATCATGAAAATAGGAACACTTTTTGTAAATACCGACCATGCATATGAAAACCTAAAACTCAATAACACGATTCTTTTTTTTTTATATATATATTTTTTTTCCTTGAAATTCTTTGGATACAAAAAAAATGGGCAATAATAGTGATGAGTGGGTCTTGCTCTTTCTATTCACTTCACCTCCTGTGCCACGCCTTACCATCATACTGTAATAAGGTTCTACACAGGGAAATTAAACCTTTATTCATTCACATTTAGAAAAGGAATTCTACAATTTCCTGTCGACAGAATCTGATATAGACAAACTTATGCCTTTTATTTAAAGCATAAACGTTTTGAAGATTTTGTGCAAATTCTGGAATCACTTAAAAGCAAAGATAAACTTTTTCTAATACTTATCTTGTAAAGATTAAATAAATAGTTTGTAGGCAGTGGCTGGTCCTAAAAAGGGCCATTCTCCGACAAAATTTTGAAAATTTAACTCCCAAATCAGAATTCTGCTTTGTCTCTTCATCGCACAGGTAACATCCATTAGGGTAACAATCTTTCTTTTAGCTTGTACGGCGTCGGTGATGGCAACAGGTAGTTCAGACAAGAGATACGCCTGGTAGCAGCCCTGCTAGCCGGGTGGCGGGTAGCAGGCTTGCTGATACCCTGACTGTGTGACTTGGGGTGACACTTGTCGCCTCCTTTTCCCAATAGTTTTCCACTTGGAGACAGGATGAATACTTGTAGCTGAAGTGTCTGAATAGATGGATAATATCACTTTATACAGCTTTGATATTTGAATCTGCAGACGTAGTAGGGAACACCTCACTTAATAGAAAAGGCGATTCAATGACCGATGGAAATTGTCATCGTTATTTTCAACAATATTTCTGTAAATTTCATCGTCATTAAGACTGGCAGAATGAGCGGGATCACTGAATTTACTAACTTTATTTTAAAAACTATATTTTGACATTTTTTAGATGCAAATATATTTTATGATATTTGTTTATATAAAATATATTGTTTTAACGATAGAATTGTTAGAATAATAGTAAAATCATTATATATTTCATTTTTGATCATTTTGTGTAAGATCTAATTGAGAGGTTGCACGTTAGATTGTGTTTGGGGGAAATTATCTCTTACAAATTAAAATATATTTTTTTTCAAGGACACAGTAAATAGTGGCAGGAAGGCTTCCAAGATTTTTTTTTACTATTCTAAATTGTTTTTAAGACTTTTCCAATTAGAATATTCATTTAAATCTTTAATATTAACCCAATATAGATATCATGTATTTGTTCATAGAACTGATTGAAATAAGCCTTTGTTGAATTATGTATGGAAACAAATTTTACAATATTTCCGAGATTCAATGAAAATTTGATGTAATAAAAAATGTATTTGCTTGTAATTTCCGTGCTGATTTAGTGGACTCTAATGAAGATGAAATTTACACAAATACTCTCGAAAATCACGACAAGAATTAGGCACAATTGAGAATTTATTCCCATCATTCATACATGAATTGGTCAGGCGAAATTATCACACTTACAAATATTCTCTCATTTATTTGATTTCAGCTGTTAATAATCAATGTGTCAATTCAAATTCAAATAAATTATTCATAATTCTGGATAAATACTTTCCATTTTTTCTATTTACTTTTTCTTTCTCATCATTGAAGACACTTTTTTTTCTTTTCATATCGTTAAACTGTCGGATTATGTTTCTACACAAAGAATACTATCATTGCTTTCAAAATAAAGATCAGCTATTTTTTACGATTCAAAAGACAAATATGTCAAAATAACTTTACTATTTTTACTGAATTTTATTGTCAACGGTAATTTTTTAATTACACTGGTTTTTGGATTAATTTTCACAATAGCAAATTCAATTTGAAAAAAAGCCCTGAATTCAAATACATAGTATTCATTTGGAAATATACTTCCGATTCCATGGTGTAATAATCAGCAAGCTAATCTTGGCAGCTACAGTAAAAGTGGGTTCGATCTCAACTGGGTACAACCAAACTCATAAGGCATCTGAGCGTGGGACTGTGTGTGGAGTTTGATCATCACTATCGGGTTCTGTATTCTTGACCTTGTGCCAGACTAAAATGAGCTTATCAACACTTACACTAGGCACTCGACTTCCGTATAAATTTTGAGTAAAAGTATTCATATTTGTTTGAGTTAGCTTTATGGGTGAGCGTAACATTTCTGGAAAGATTATTCCGATCGACAATATAAGTGCAATAGTTGAATATTTTTTAGATTTGAAATTCAGCTTCTTTTTATTTTTAAAGCCAGGATATTTTAGATTCTGAATTTTTTTATGTGATTGTATCCCATCCACTTAATTGTAACAGTGGACAATATTGGGTTTATACACATGAAAAATATTTCTACCTTTCATCAAAAAAAGAATCTGAGAGGATCAGTTTGGAAGAGTTACTTATATATTCTTTTTACAAACTTGAAAATAAAGTAAAATATTGTTTTTCTTAAGATCTCTTTAATTTTATCTGCTAACTCATATTTTCTAATAGTTCCCAAAAAAGAAAAAAAAATTTAACGTCAAGATTTAAAAAAATATTTCGATTATTTTGGGGAATTCTCATTTTATCTTTTCGCGATCTGAAATATATCGTTATAATCTTCTGATGGAAAATACTGACACCTAAGAGACATTTTAGACACAATTCCCAATCCATCTAGGTTTTATTGTTGCTAACATAAGTGAAGTTTTTCTTGTTCAATCGCAGAAAATAATATATCTCTGTCCATATATTACAGTAGTCAACGAAACGAGGTGTTCACAAGCTGTATGGCAGACTCTCTGCACTTCATTGGTGTCTTATAATTTACTTTGTGCGATAAAATGTTAGGATTGATTTAAAACAGCCGACCTATACGTTATGATTAAAAATGTTATCCTGTCATTCTGACAAAAAAATTGATATTTTTCTATCTAACAGGATTAAAAGAAAAGAATTATCAAAAGATTTATTAACATTCATTAACATTTATAAAATAAGGCGTCAAAAAAAGTGTTATTAGATAAACATCCTACTGCATATCTTGTAAGAATTGAAAAAAAAACTGTTCGTAGAAAGTTGGTGGCCCTAAAAAGGACCGTTTAAAAACTCTATTTGAATATTTAACCTCCAAGGCCGTAAAGAGTTCTGCCGTGTTTATTGAGCGCATAAGTCACATCCATTATGGTGACAGTCTCACCGTGGGCCCGTATGGCGTGGGAGATGGCATCAGGGACAACGTTCTCAAATAAAATTTTAAAAATACGGTGGATCACTTCGCGTTTCTGACCAGATGTACGCTGAACTTTACGGGTGAGATGGTGGGTAGCAGGCTTGCGGTTGTACTTGTGTAGGTCACGATGACGGTTGGCCCCTCTCCTTCTCCTACATGTACTTTTTATTCGAAAACTCACTCGTCAAAAAGCCACTCCTTTCTTTGGTACTTAATTGAGATTGATTATACTGGAGTGCTCATTTGACCTGAAATAATTGCTCGGTCATTCGAGGTCAGGAGAGACTTTTCTGGTTTCAAAAAGAAATAGTTAATCTGAAACTGAATTAAAGTTAAAGCCGGCTTTTGAACTTCAATATTTACAAATGAGGAAGTACACACACACACACACACACACACACACTAACACACACACACACACACGTATGTATGTATGTATGTATGTATGTATGTATGTATGTACGTACGTATATATATATATATATATATATATATATATATACATGTGTGTGTGTGGGGGGGTTGTGTGTGTATGTACTCAATTTTTCAATTATTATCATAGTATATAAATATATATATATACTCAATTATTGAATCATTATTATAGTATATACACACACACGTATATATGTACATATATATATATATATATATATATATATATATATATATATATATATACATATATATATATATATATACATATATATACAGAGAGAGGGGGAGAAAGAGATAGATAGATAGATAGATAGATAGATAGATAGATAGATAGATAGATACATACATACATACATACATACATACATACATACATACATACATACATACATACATACATACATACATACATACATACATAGATATGGCGATTCTCACGGGAAGATGCTAAATTATACGAACATCGTGTTTTCTCTTTCAGGAATTAAATGATTTAATAAGATTTCAACTTTACTTCAATGTTTTCTTTTCTGAAAGTAGAATCTTTTTCATTCTTGGCATCTTTTCATTTCTATTTAATTTCTTTTATTCAAGAACTATTGTCCGTACAAAACGTCAACATCAAATTTTGTGAAGAGATTTTCTTATATATTTCGATTATTATTTTGAAATCCAATTTCATTTTTTTCTCACTATCTAAAAGAGACTGAGCTTTATATAAGACATATTTTTCACAGCATGTATATATGTGCTGTAGCTTCATGCAGTGTATATATCAATGTAATGACTTTTTACATTTTTACACAATTTATGATATCATCTAAAATGACTGTAGGATATTTAATCTTTTTTTCTATTCAAACATCATATAACACGCCTACATATAGGCATATATTCACATACTGAGGTGTATATAAATATTCAGAAAGTTACTAAAGATATACTTTCAATCTTCTGTCTTTTCGAATTCTGGGTAGGTGTGTGGAAGTAATTACGAGAAACATTTTTGAAAAAAATTACCCGTTACAGTAACGGTGAAAATGTTGGTGGTCTCAGAGGAGCCGTTTTCATATTATTCCAAATTTAAAATTAAAATAACTTTTCTTAGAATATCCCATTCAATCCCATACATACAGTTCTGTGTGGAGGAAGGTAAAAGAAATTATATTGATACATATTTCTAATTTTCACAAATGAACAATACGGATATACAAAGAAAAAAAATTGTTCAATATGTGACGACCCAATTTCTAACATGGCAGAAAAATAAGTTGACTGGGTGAAAAGTAATGTTGGGAAAGATATAACCAGAATTACAACTTCAAACAAAATATTTACATTTTGCTACATGTCTTTAAAAGAGCGTTTAAAAACCTGTCGTAACCCCTGAAATGAATTATTTATGGAAGAAAAATTCTTTTGATCGGCTATAGAAATAAAATACACGAATACATTTCATAATCTATCCAGCTTTTTACCTTTATCGAAGGAATTCATCATGTAATTTTTGAATCTGAATGAATGATTGTGAAATGGTTCGAAGGAGATGATCAAAAAATTATTTTCGATTTTTGAATACAAAGATGTTACAAGATGAACAATTTAAGAAAACAAATATAAGGCATTGACACATGTTTAAAGGGAGATAAGTCATTATAACTTAACACTTCGATATTTGAAACACGATTCGAGTTCGTAGCAAGATAATTCACAAAAATTTAATAAACGCGTTATTAGAAATAAATACTTGTATGCATTGATTAGTGCGGTTAATCAGTCACCAATACTATCCAAAACACAACTGTTTGAGTTTTTATTATAAATTGATATTTTTGTATTTCAGCTCATACTTAGTTCAATGAATTTGTACAGCAAGGTTTCTATTTATTTCCTTTTCGAATAGATGAAATTCGAACGTGTTTTTATCTTCAATTTATTAAAACTGAAGTGTTTGGATCATTCAAAATATGGTATTCGACCCAAAATGGGAGTGATAAAGAAAAGCCAAGATATGCCCGCCAGAAATCGGCACCTGACGAAAATGATATGCTAAACTCACAAATTATTACATTATATCGTCGATATATTTGTACCATTATTAAAAAGAAAATCTGCCATAAATCTGATATAAAATTATTTCAGTACATCTTATAAAACCGGTGACACATACACACAAACACACACACACACACACACATGTACGCACACACACACACACACACACACATAAATATACATACACACACACATATATATATATATATATATGTATGTATGTATTTATATATATATATATATATATATATATGTATATATATATATGTATATATATTTATATATATGTATATATATATGTATATGTATATATATATACATATATATATGTATATATATATATGTATATATATATACATATATATATATACATATATATATATACATATATATATACATATATATAAATATATATACATATATATATACATATATATATATATAAATACATATATATATATATATATATATATATATATATATATATATATATATGTATATATATATATATATATATATATAACAGTGTAAACGGTTGGGCTTGTAAAAAAAACCGTAATAACATTATAATTTTCTATTTGTAAAATACCGATATGGGAATTTTTATTTGAATCAAATAATTATTTTTATCTTATCTAAGAGATTCTTGATTTATTGTTTGGAATAGCATCAATCTCAGCCAAATTTAAAACCTCAACGGCCAAATATCCCATGAGGAATATTTAAGTAGACAGAAACATAGTTGCCTTTGCGAAGAAAACGGTTTATTATTATAGACAGGATTGCATTAGATGAGCCAGTCTTACTTCTTACCGTTACTTTTCCTTCCTGTCTACGTCATGTCATCTTGCTGTACGTATGATGTACAATGAAATGATAAGAGAGAGAGAGCCCTGATACTAGGTTTGAATAGACTCAACAGTTGGCTCCTGACACCAGTTGATATTTTAAAATAATTGTGGGAAGGGACATGATTGGTTTTCGTTTGTTTTTTTTTTTAAATTCTTGGCTTTTTGAATTCGGGACTCAGCTTACCCAAAATAAGTAACGTAGAGGACTTTAGTTTAATTAATTAATGAATAAACTTATAATGTCATGAACGCATGTTTAAAGGGATATAAGTCATTATAACTTGATTCAATAATTGGAACACGACTCGACTTGAAAGCGAGACAAGTCAAAAACATTAATAAACTTAGACTCGTTATTAAATATAATTACTTGTAAATGTGTCAGGAGCCTACTATTGAGCCAATTCAAACCTGGTTTCAGGGTGCCCCCTCTTATCATTTCATTGTACATGATAACCACAGCAAAATGACATGACGTGGTAAGGGAAGAAAAGTAACGGGAAAAACTAAGACTCGCTCATCTCATGCGACCCCGTCCGTCGTAACGAATCGTCTTCTTTGGAAAGGCAACTCTGCCCCAAACTACTACATTTTAGGTATAACTAAGATTTGGGGTTTATCCAATTAATGATATTCGACCAAAGATGCAATTGAATTTTTATTTATAGATACAACCAATTTATACCTGTGATGATTCTTTTTAATAAACATACCAAAGCAAAGCTCGGAAATGCCTTCACGAAATCGGCATCTGCAAAAAATAGAACACAAAACTCATATAAAAATTAATTTTGTCGTTGATATGTTTGTACCATTATTAAAAAAAAATTCTGCCCAAAATCTGATATAAAACTATTTGCGTACATCTCAATGAAAAGGGGATATATTTTCAAAATATATAGTGAAAAAAGTTTAGATAATGTAAATAATTATAAATGAATTATAAATTCTTACACGTAAAATACCGAGATTTAATTCTCTTTATCAACTAATTATTGGATTTTTTTCTTATTCTATAAAAAATCGGAGTCTATTTCAATTCTAAATATCATGAAAAAAAATTGATCATGTGATTGTACCCATCTGATAAAGACAGAGTCTTTTAAGATGACAGAAATATAATTTCAAAAATATCATGTGATTGTACCTGACCCCCTTACTTTTTCCCCGTTACTTTTCCTCCCTTCCTACTTCATGTCATCTTGCTGTAGGTATAATGTACAATATAATGACAAAAGGGAGCGCCCTGACACCAGGTTTGAATAGACTCAAAAGTAGGCTCCTGACACCAGCTGACATTTCAGCGCTCACATTTTCAAATTTTGTTTTTTCTGTTATTTTCTGACCAATCAAAAGTCAACAATCTGTAGAGCTGCTGTGGGAGCCGACTTTTACATTATCAACATATCTGTTTTTTTTATCACACTAACTACAATGGCTTCTTGAATTAGTTCGGAAGGTGATTAGAAGGCCGATGGGGCAAAATCTAAAGACACTGCAATATTCAAATAGCATTATTATAATAAGAAAATTTATTCCTTGATAAATTCATTTCATGATAAAAACAAAAATTCATTATTTGAATCAGAAAATAAAGTTTCATAAAAGAAAATACGATCATCATCATCATCATCATCATCGAAATATGCTTTCAAAAAAATTGATTAAATATAACATTGTGTCCCTGACAATTTATGTCTAATTGTTATTTGCTGAGTCCAATGTATAATTTAATGTCCGTTGACTTAACTAAAATTTTAGTTTTTTATAATCTTTTATTCGCGTGTATGATCTGAATAAAAAAAAAATGCATTGATTGTGGATTGGGGTTAGTTCTTTTACCCGGAAAGTAATGAACCACTCGTGTAAGCCGAGAAGCGACTGCAGACCTCAGGCGTTGCAGGCAAGCATAATACCACTGGAATACCGATGCTCACGAAATAATCCGATTCTCTGACTCTGGCGAAATGAGACTGGATAGATTGTTTTGTACCAAACCTTGAAATTTTGTATTTGAGATTCTAGCTTTTAGTTGTATTCGAACCCTGCCACTGGTGTCAGAAAGAAATAAATATATTACCAACCGAACATAAAAACAACCGTATTTGAAATTTATTTTTGAAATTTCAAGTAGATTTCCTAACGTATTGATTGAATTGTCGACTGTAATGAAAGAGCTTATATCAATTTTCAGATTAAATTTTAATTCTATATCGAAAAAATTCAATTTGGAAAAAATCAACAATTTCAACTACAAAATATTTATTTAGAAATTTACTTCTGATCCGATGGTATAATAATCAGCAAGCTAATCTCGATAGCCCATTACTACTGTAAAAGTTACTCTAATCACACAAAAAACGTTTCTCTTGACTGTTATATAACAGCAGTAGAAAAAACGAATTGTTGACAGCCTGTATGGAAGACTCTGTATTTACAGCAATTTTCAGGGGAAGATGCTAAATCACACGAACATCGTTTTTCCTTCTTTCAGAAAGAAAATAATTTGATAAACATTCAACTTTGCTTTCATGCTTTCTTTTCAGTTGAAATCTTTTTTAATTGTAAAAATTTACCCGATATATTAAAACATTTCTGTTTGAGGAAATAGTTTGGATTTTCACTTTGTTAAATCGTGGATAGAAAGTAATATTAAACTGTCTTCCAGAATGAATGATATTCAAAGAATAGAAAATACCAATAACACGAAATAAACATATGAAGAAAGTCTAGGAAGTGACCTGATTGGCTTTATTCATTTTTTTCCTTTATCGCTTTGAAAGAGAGTTCAGGATCTGCTTAATAATATTTCTATCTACTTTACCTCCTTTGTCACGCCCTGTCATCATACTATAAGTAGGGTGTACACAGGGAATGCCCGACATGATGTTCAAATAGGCTCTACAGTAGGCTCCTGACAGCTGATAATATTTTAGCGCTCACATTTTCAAAAATTCACTTGTGTCTTATTTTTCAGCCTATGAAAATTGAATTAATTCCAGAGCTGCCATGGAAGTCGACTTGGCTCATGTATATTTAGAGTATAAATTTAAAGTGTGATTTTAATTAAAAGGTATAGTTAAAGAACATATTCATCAGATATTAACGTAATAATGAAATTAAAACCTTTATTCATTAAAATTTAGAAAAGGAATTCTACGATTTCGTGGCAACAACATCTGATATAGACATAATTAGTTTTTTAGTTAAAAAGTAAACGTTTTGAAAATTCTGTACTGATTTTGGAGTCATTTCAAAGCAAAGGTAAACTTATTCTAATGCATATCTCGTATTGAATAAACTGTTCATAGAAAGTGGCTGGCCCTAAAAAGGGGCATTCTCAGACAATATTTTGATATTTAACCCTCAAATCAGAATTCTGCTTTGTCTCTTCATCGCACAGGCGACATCTAATAAGGCGACAATCTTACTTTTGGTCTACACAGCGTAGGTGATGGCAATAGGTAGTTCAGACAAGAGATACGCCTGATAGCAGCCCCACTAGCCGGATGGTGGGTAGCAGACTTGGTGATACCCTGACTGCGTGACTTGGGGTGACGCTTGTCGCCTCTTCTTCCCAATTGTTTTCCACTTGGAGGCATGATGAATGCTTGTAGCTGAAGTGTCTGAATAGATAGATAATATCACTTTATACAGCTTTGATATTCGAATATGCAGACGTAGTAAGGAACACCTCACTTAATAGAAAAGGCGATTCAATGACCGATGGAAATTGTCATCGTTATCTTCAACAATATTTGTGTAAATTTCATCGTCATTAAGACTGGCAGAATGAGCGGGATCACAAAATTTATTAACTTTATTTTTAAAACTATATTTTGATATTTTTTAGATGCAAATATATTTTATGATATTTGTTTATATAAAATATATTGTTTCAACGATAGAATTGTTAGAATAATAGTAAAATCATTATATATTTCATTTTTGATAATTTTGTGTAAGATCTAATTGAGAGGTTGCACATTAGATTGTGTTTGGGGGAAGTTATCTCTTACAAATTGAAATAAATTTTTTTTTAAGGACACAGTAAATAGTGGCAGGAAGGCATCCAAGATTTTTTTTTACTATTCTAAATTGTTTTCTCATGACTTTTCCGGTTAGAATATTCATTTAAATCTTTAATATTAACCCAATATAGATATCATGTATTTGTTCATAGAACTGATCGAAATTAGCCTTTGCTGAATTATGTACGGAAACAAATTTTACAACATTTCCGAGATTCAATGAAAATTTGATGTAATAAAAAATGTATTTGCTTGTAATTTCCGTGCTGATTTAGTGGACTCTAATGAAGATGAAATTTACACAAATACTCTTGAAAATCACGACAAGAATTAGGCACAATTGAGAATTTATTCCCATCATTAATACATGATTTTGTCTAGTGAAATTATCACAACAACAAATATTCTCTCATTTATTTGATTTCAGCTGTTAATAATCAATTTGTATATCAAATATTTTCTTGATATTCTCCAAATAAATTATTCATAATTCTGGATAAATATTTTCCATTGTTTTTATTTACTTTTTCTATCTCATCATTAAAAACACTTTTTTATTTTCACATCGTTAAACTGTCGGATTACGTTTCTATACAAACAATACTATCATTGCTTTCAAAATAAACATCAGCTATTTTTTACGATTCAAAAGAAAAATATGTCAAAATAACATTACTATTTTTATTGAGTTTTATGGTTTCATACGCATGGCTGATTCTAATGTACCTGGTTCACATAAAGCGTACTCAGTTGCCCAGCATATTTCCATCGGTCATTAAATGTGGGATTGTGTATAGAATCCGATCATTACTGGGGGGCTCAGTACTTTTGGCCTTGTGCCGGACTAAGATATACCTATTAACACCAACATCAGACACTCGACTTCTACGTTAATTTTCATATTTGTTTGCATTAGCTACATGGATGAGCGTATTATTTCTGTAAAATCATTTTGATCCACACTGAAAGTGGAATAGTTGAAAGCATCTTAGATTTGAAATTCAGCCTCTTGAAAAAATCTTTTAAAAAAGCTTCCAATCTAGAATTATGAATTGATTCTATCTCAGCCTCTTATTCCATTTGATTGTAACTTTTGGCAATATCGAGTTTTACACACATTAAAGTTACATCTTTTGAAAAATATTTATGTTTAGCTTTTTAGAAAAAAATCCCAGGTGATCAATATGAGAGACTTACTTATATATACTTTTGTAAAAACATGAAAATAAAGTAAAGTATTATTTTTCTTGGGATCATTTCTATTTTATCAGCTGACTTATATTTACAAACAGCTTCCATAGAAAGAAAAAATGTCAACGTTTGGATTTTAAAAATATTTTGATTATTTCGATCATTTTTGGAAATTCTCATTTTATTGTTTCACCGCCTGGAAGATACTGAGATTTTGTAATAAAAAATTACGATTATGGTTAATAAATTGAAATAACGGAGAGAAAAATTAATATATATATATATATATATATATATATATATATATATATATATATATATATATATATATATATATATATATAAATATATATATATATATGTATATATATATATATGTAAATATATATGTGTATATACATATATATGTGTATATATATATATGTACATGTATGTATCTGTAAATATATATATGTATATATATATATATGTTTGTATATGTGTATATATATATGTATGTAAATGTTTGTATATATATATATGTATATTCATGTATGTACATGTATATATATATATATATATATATATATATATATATATATATATATATATATATATATATATATATATATGTATATATATGTGTGCGTGTGTCTGTGTCTGTGCATGTATTATATGTATACATACAAATTAAATTTCTCATTGGAAGTTTTTTTGTAAATATGGGAGCCCAGACGCAACTCAAATAATCTTCGTTTAATGGTGAACCAATTGAAAGAGTCATTCTAGACACTATTCACGATATATATAGGTTTTATTATTGTTAACAGAAGTAAAGATTTTCAATTTTAATCACTGAAAATTATTTTCTTTGTCTGTTATATTGCAGTAGTCAACGAAACGAGGTGTTGACAAACTGTATGGCAGACTATCTACACCTCGTGGATGTATAATGATTTACGTTTCAAGGATAAAAAGTAAACATTGACTTGAAACAGCCCAACTCTACGTTATGCTTATTAATGTTTTTCTTATATCTAGACAAGAAAATACATATTTTTCTTCCAAGTGAAACAGAAAAATTTTTAAAAAATCAATTATGTTTATAAAATAAGGAATAGAAAAATGTTCTAAATTGTTTGGACACGTCTATATGTTAGATAAACATTTTACTGCATATCTTGTGAGAACGAATGAAAAAACTGTTCGTAGAAATTGTGTGGCCCTAAAAAGGGCCGTTTGTGTGGCTCTTAAAAGGGCCGTTCGTGTGGCCCTAAAAAGGGCCGTTTAGAGAAAACATCTCGATATTTAGCCTCCCAGTCCACACAGCATTCTGAAATTTTTGTTGACTGCATACACCACATCCTCTAGGTCGACCGACTCATTATTGTTCAGCTCGGAGTGAATGATGGCATCGAGAACAACTCTCTCAAAGTAATTAATAACCAGGCGGGTTGCCTTGTATTTCAGACCAGGTGTACGCTGGACACAACGTTCGCGAGAACGACGGCGTAACTTGAGTAAATCACGATAACGATTGGCACGTCTCCTTCGCAATCTTAATCTACATGAGTACATGATGAGTGATTGACGCTGCAGATCAACTGAAGTGCCCGAGTGGGTGAAGCATATCGTTTTATACAGGTTTGTGTGAATGTGCGGACGTAGCAGTAAGCATATCACGTGATAGAAAGGGTCACTAAAGGACCAATGGAAATAGGCTGGGCAACTGAGTACGCTTTTTGTAAACGAGCAGTAGCTTATGAGAGAAATACCAGCCAAGCGTATGAAAACCTAAAACTCTGGTAACATGATACTTTTCTTTTCATATTTTGATCTATTTTTCCTGAAAAACCTTTGGATATAAAAAAAAATGGCCAATTTTTATTTTAAAAGCAATGATATTATTGAACTCATGTAAAGATCATCTAACAGTTTAGCGATGTAAAAAAAAAAATAAAATATTTCTAACAATGGAATTGAAAACGTAAATTAGAAAAAATATAAATATTGAAGGTAATTAATAATTGATTAAAATTACATAAAAAAAATATTCAGCATACACATTGATTATTACTTGTCGAAATCAAATAACAGAGAGAATTTTTGTTTTTGTGATAATTTCACCGGACAAATTCATGTATTACTAGATGGAATAGGGCCTCAGATGTGCCAATCAAAAAATGTCCAACGGTATTTGTGTAAATTCTATCATCATTAGAGACAACTAAATTAACACAGAAATATAAACAGTTAAAAAATAATATTCAAATTATTTCACAACGGAAATATATTTGATGATACTTATCAATACGTTATTGTTTTGTCAATAAAATTGTTAGAATAATATTTTTTTTAATTTTAAACTGCTAGGCTGTAGGATTCAAAATATAGAACATTCCATCTTTGTTTTTTTTTACAATCATACATTTTTTTTTGTTGGTTCCTTCTTTAAAATTAAAGTAAATTTAAAAGAAAATATAAAGAACGTGTAGCAGATGTTCTTCCTAGATTTCTGCATATCTTTTCGTTGTGATTTTATATTCATTCTCTTATTCCAAGTTGATTATATGATTCGGAAGGCGCCGACAAAATCAGTTGAACTACATTTATACAGAAAATAGTTGATTTATTTTTGTTTCTATTATACTTCCAGTAAAAAAAAAAATGGCGATTCTCAGGGGAAGATGCTAAATCCCACAAACATCGTTTTTTCTTCTTTCAGAAATTGAATGATTTAATAGAATTGTTACTTTACTTCAATGTTTTCTTTTCTGAAAGTATAATCTTGTTTTTTCTGGTCATCTTTTAATTTTGATTTACTAATTTGTATTCAAGAACTATTTTCCGTAGAAAACATCAACATTTTATTTTGTGAAAAGATTTTCTTGAATATTACGATAATTATTCTCAAATCCGATTGTATTTTTTCACTATCTGGAAGAGATTGAGCTTTATATAAAACATTTTTTACAACGTATATATATATATACATATATATATATATATATATATATATATATATATATATATACTGAAGCTTCATGCAGTGTACATATCAATGTAATGACTTTTTCACATTTTCTATTCGAAAATCGTGTAACACGCCTACATAGATGCATATTTCAACATAATGAAGTGTATATAAATATATACAAAAATTCCACTATAAATATAGTTTTAATCTCTTATTTTTTCACATTCTGTATAGGTGTGTGGAAGTAATTACGAGAAATATTTTTAAAGAATTTATCGATGATTGTAATGGTGAAAATATTGGTGGTTTCAAAAGGGCTGTTTTCACAAATGAATGATATGTATTTACAAAAAAAAAAAAAATTTCAGTATGTGACAACTTCCGAATACGGTTAAAAAGTAAGAGAACCGGATGGAAGGTGAAAAAAATAACTGAAATTACAACTCCAAAGAAGATATTTCATTTTCTTTTACTTTCTTAAGAGAGCGTAAAAAAAACCCGTGGTAACACCTGAAACGAATCAGTTATAGAAAAAAATCTCGTGAAAATAAAATACAAGATCTTTTTAAATAATTTTAACCCAGCCCTTTTTCTCCATCGAAGGACTTTATCACGTAAATTGCCAATCTAAATGAATGATAGTGAAATGGTTCGGAGGAGATGATCAGAAAATTATTTTCGATTTTTAACACCAATATGAAACAACAAGATAATCAAAAAAAAACAAATGAAAGCCCTGGACGCATGTTTAAAGGGAGATAAGTCATTATAACTTAACACTACAATTAAAAACATTGATAAACCCAGACTCGTTATTAAATATAATTCCATGTATATCTTCATTAGTGCGGTTAATTAGTCTGTGTACTATTCAAAATCTATCTGTTCGAAGCTTTATTATTAATTGATATTTTTGCGGTATATCATATGTTGATTAAGGAAAAGTCGGCTCCCACGGCAGCTCTACAGATTGTTGACTTCTGATTGGTCAGAAAATAACACAAAAGACAAGTTTTGAAAATGTGAGCGCTAAAATATCAGCTGGTGTCAGGAGCCTACTGTTGAGCCTATTCAAACTGGGTGTCAGGGGGCTCCCTCTTATCATTTCATTGTACATGATACGTACAGCGAGATGTCATGACGTGGGAAGGGAGGAAAGGTAACTGGATAAAGTAAGACTCGCTCATCTCATGCGACCCCGTCTGTGATAATAAACCGTTTTCTTTGCAAAGGCAACTATGCTCCTGTTTCCTATGTAAACGTGGTCATCAAATAAAATCGGGGGCTGGGTTTAGTCACATGAAAACCTTTCTTTCTTCTGATATTTAGGATGAGACAATTAATAATAGACTCTGTCATCTATCAAATAATATAAAAACAATTATTTGATTCAAATGAAAATTCACATATCGATGTATTACCGATGAAAATTTATAATGCGATTTATTACATTTTTTTTAATCATCCCAGTCTTTTACACTATTTGTTAGAACACACACACACACACACACACACACACACACACACACACACACACACACACACACACGCATATATATATAATAATATAAAAATGAACTAATAAATGAACTAATAAATGAGATTGACGCTTTATTTTATTCATACGTTGATAATGTAAAAGATGGCTCCTACGGTCAGAAAATAACACAAAAGACAAGATTGAAAATATGAGCGCTAAAATGTTAGCAAGTGTCAGGAGCCTACTGTTGAGTCTATTCAATCCTGGTGTCAGGGCGCCCCCTCTTATCATTCCATTGTACATGATACCTACAGCAAGATGTCATGGCGTGGGAAGGGAGGAAAGGAAACGGGAAAAAGTAAGACTCGCTCATCTCATGCGATCCCGTCTGTAATAATAAACCGTTTTCTTTGCAAAGGCAACTATGGTCCTGTCTACTTGGAAATTCATCGAGGAATATTTGGCCAGTAACGTAATGGAGTTGGAAGGAAAAGTTTATATGTAAAGTAGATCGTCAAATGAAATCGGGGGCGGGGTTCAATCCCATGAGAACCTTTCGTTTTCTAAGATTTAGAATGGGACAACTTATATATAGACTCTGTGGTTTTTAAATGAAATAAAAATAATGATTTGATTCAAACAAAAATTTAAATATAGATATTTTACTGATAAAAATTTATAATGCAAGTCATTACGTTAATCTCTTATTATCCCAACCTTTTGCACTGTCTGCTAAAACACACACACACACGCACACACGAACACAGATACAAACACGCACACATGTAATTTTATATCAGATTTATGGCAGATTTTCTTTTTAGTAATGGTTCAAATATGCCGACAATAAAATGAACTATTAAATGAGTTTGACGCTTTATTTTTGTCGGGTGCCGATTTCTTGTGGGAATGTCTTGGCTTTTCTCTATCGCTTCCATTTTTGCATGATTCCCGAATCTCCAAAAATGAAAGATAAAAACATGTGCCAATTTCTTCTATTCAAAAAGAAAATAAATACAAGCCTACCACTAACACATTTTAAATTGCCTTACACTAATAGAAGTACGCTTATTAATATTTCCAAAGGAGTAATTTTTCAGAGCATCTTTTTTTGCAAATTTACTGCTACTTCCAGTATCAAATAGAGAAATACTTTGATTGGTGGGGTTTTTGATGAAGTCCGCTTAAGGCATTTCTATACAAATTTGTTATTTCATTAGCGTCTGATAATTTACGTTTTACGATAAAATGTTAGGATTGACTTAAAAACAGTCAACCTTTACGTTATGATTAATAATGTTATCCTTTTATTCTGACAAAAAAGGCCATGTCTACTATCGAAGAGAATTAAAAAAAAATAATTATCAAAAAATTCTCTAATGATTATAGAATAAGGAGTCGAAAAATGTTTCAAAGTGTTTGGGAAAGTCTATATAGTAAATAAACATTCTACTGCATATCTCGTAAGAATTGAAAAAACTGATCGTAGAAAGTTGGTGGCCCTAAAAAGGGCCGTTTAAAGACAATATTTTGATATTTAGCCTCCCAGTCCGAACAGAGCTCTGCTATGTTTATTGAGCGCATAAGTCACATCCATTAGGGCGACAGTCTCTCTGTTGGCCTGTACGGCGTGGGAGATGGCATCACGGATAACGTTCTCATAGAAAATCTGAAAAACGCGGCGGGTCCCCTCGTATTTTAGACCAGATGAACGCTCAACACGAACTCTACGGGTGAGACGACGTCGGGTAGCAGGCTTGCGATTGTACTTCTGTTGGTCACGATGACGATTGGCACGTCCCCTTCGCAATCTTCTTCTACATATAGTCATGATGAGTGTTTGACGCTGCAGATCATCTGAAGTGCCCGAGTGGGTGAAGCATATCGTTTTATACAGCTCTGTGAGAATTTGCGGACGTAGTAGTAAACACGTCACGTGATAGAAAGGGCAACTGAAGGACCAATGAAAATAGGCTGGGCAATTGAGCACGCTTTTTCTTAACGAGCAGCAGCTTATAAGAAAAATACCAGCCAAGCGTATGAAACACTAAAATTCTGTTAATGTAATACTTTCCTTTCCAGATTATTATTTATTTTTCTGGAAATTGTTTTGATTGTAATCCTTATTTTGAAAGCAAGGATATTATTGTACACACAAAGGTAATCCCGATAGTTTAGTGGTGTAAAAATAAAACAAATATTTTTTAATAATAATAAATAACATAAACTGAAAAAATAAAAGCATAAAAAAATCTCTCTTGAATTATGAATGATTTTTTAAAATGATATCAAGAAAATATTTCATATACACATTGACTATTAACTGCTGCAATCAAGTAGATAAGAGAATTTTTTTTTAATTTTCGCGGGATGATTTCATACATTTATGATGGGAATCGGTCTTTAGATGTGTCGAATTCTCGTCGTAATTTTCTTTTTGTTGTCAGCCAAAAATTTCCATCAGTATTTGTGTATATTTCATCGTCATTAAAGACAACTAAATTAGCACAGGAATTACAAGCTTGTTTTAAAAATTATATTCCTACCTTTTCAAAACGCAAATCTATTTCATGATATTCATTGATATATTATAGTTTCATCGATAAAATTGTCTGAATAATTCCAATATAAAATTGAAATTTAAATCCAGAACATTTTAATATGAAAATGAATACAAGCTCTTTCATATGAGTTGATAATTTGAATATTACGTTAAAAAACTACTTAAAATTTCTAATCATAAATTATAAATAAGCTGATTTTCGCTTCAGAATATAAAATAGTTATTCCCTCAGGACACCAACGGCCAAGGTTTGATTACAGCTAAAAGCTAGAATTTTGAATGCCAATTTTTAGGGATTGCACAAAACTATCTACCCAGCCTCATTTTGCCAGAGTCAGAGAATAGGATTTTTACGTGAACATCGGTATTCCAGTGGTATTATGCTTGCATGCAACACCTGAGGTCTGCGTTCGCTTCTTAGCTTACACGAGTGATTTATTACTTTCCGGATAAAAGAGCTAATCCACAGTCGGTGCATTTTGGATTTTCTCAAAAATTCCAAACATGCACGTACAAAAAAAAATAATAAACACTAGAATTGAATTAAAGTCAACAGGCATTAAGTTATACATTGAAATCAGAGAAAAATACTACAAAATAAATCGTCAGTACTTTGGCTGTATTCGAAGCCCGACCGCTGGTGTCGTGAGGAGATAATTATCTTACCAATCCAACTATAAATACAAGCGTATTCATTATTCATTTTTCAAATATTCAAGTAGGTTTTTTAAATTTATTAATCAAATTATCAGTGGTCATGAAAAAGGATATACTAATTTTAAAATCAATTCTTCATAATATTAAATTCAATTTGAAAAAAGCAATGATTTAAAATACATATAATTCATTTAGAAATATACTTCTGATCCCATGGTATAATAATGAGCAAGCTAATTTCAACAGACCCTTACTACAATACAAGTGGGTTCGATCCCAACTAGGTACAACCAAACACATGGTTTTGTCTAGTGAATATATAAGGCATCTGACCGTAGGACTGTGTGTTGAGTTCGATCATCACTGCCAGGTTCTGTATTTTTGACCTTGTGCCAGACTAAAATGAGCTGATTAACACTTACACTGGGCACTCGACTTCCGTGTAAATTTTGAGTAAAACTCTTCATATTTGCTTGCGTTAGCTTTATGGGTGAGCGTAGTATTTCTGGAAATATCATTTCGATCGATAACTGTGGACAATATTGAGTTTTAAACACATTAAAAATATTTCCTTGAAAAACATTTTTACTTCTTTAAAGAAGAATCAATTTGGAAGAGTTATTCATATTATTTTTGATAACTTGAAAATAAGTTATACATTGTTTTTCTTGGGATCTTTTCAATTTTATCTCACTTAAAATTTCTAATAGCTCCCATGAGAGAAAAAAATATTAACATTAAGATTTTAATTTTTTTTCCGATTACTTTTGGGAATTCTTCTTTTATCGTTTCACCATCTGAAAGAGACTGATATATCGTTCTAATATCAAGTAGGAAAAAACTAACACCTTTTGAAAGAGACATTCTAGACACAATTCACAATTCATCTAGGTTTTATTATTGCTAACATAAGTAAAGTTTTTCAAGTTCAATCACAGAAAATACTATATCTCTGTCCGTATATTACAGTAGTCAACGAAACGAGGTGTTCACAAGCTGTATGACAGACTCTCTGCACTTCATTGGCGTCTTATAATTTACTTTTTGTGATAAAATGTTAGGATTGATTTAAAACAGCCGACCTTTACGTTATGAATGATAATTTGATCTTTTTATTCTGAGAAAAAAAAAAGGTGATATTTTCTATCAAACAGGATTAAAAGAATAGAATTATCAAAAAATGAATTTAATTTTATATAATAAGGGGTCGTAAAATGTTCTAAAGTGTTTGGGCACAACTATGTATTAAATAAACATCTTACTGCATATCTTGTGAAAATTGAAAAATCTGTTCGTAGAGAGATGGTGGCCCTAAAAAGAGCTGTTTAAAGACACTATTTGAATATTTAACCTCCCAGGCCGTTCAGAGTTCTGCTGTGTTTATTGAACGCATAAGTCACATCCATTAGGGTGACAGTCTCACTGTGGGCCCGTATGGCGTGGGAGATGGCATCACGGAAAACGTTCTCAAAGTAAATCTTAAAAACACGGCGGGTCGCTTCAAATTTTAGACCAGATGTAAGGTGAACATGAACTTTGCGGGTGAGATGGTGGGTAGCAGGCTTGCAATTGTACTTGTGTAGGTCACGATGACGATTGGCACCTCTCCTTTGCAATCTTCTCTTACATGTAGTCATGATGAATGTTCCAAGCTGAAAATCATCCGAAGTACCCGAGTGGGTGAAGCATATCAATTTATACAGCTCATACTCATAGTTAGTTCCATGACTTTGTGCAATAAGGTTTTTATCTATTTTCTTACTATCGCCTCTACCTTTAGATTTGTCTTATCGGCCTTCTTTGCACCTTTCGATATTATTCAAGGGGTCATCGTTGTTTGTGTGACAGAAATAACAGATATGTTGATAATGTAAAAGTCGGCTCCCACGGCAGCTCTGCACTTTGTTGACTTTTGATTGGTCAGAAAATAACACAAAAGACAAGTTTTGAAAATGTGAGCGCTAAAATGTTAGCTGGTGTCAGGAGCCTACTGTTGACACAAAGAAATTTTTTTTAATACCTCGAATTCATAATCTTTCTGTTTTGCAGTGTAAAATTAAAAACATATTTATTGGAATATGCTTATAATATTCGGAAATTTTATTCGATGAATAAATATTATAAAATGTATTTGCATTTTTAAGGCCAGAATATAATTTAAAAAAAACATGTAATTTCTGTGCTGATTTAGTAGACTCCAATTACGAAGAGACATTTACAAATACTTGACTTTGTCTGGCGAAAATATCACAACAACAAATATTCTCTCATTTATTTGATTTCAGTTGTTAATAATCAATGTGTAATTTAGATAATATCTTGAAACTATTTTAATAAATTATTCACATTTCCAGATGGATAGTTTTCATATTTGCTTACTTAGTTTTTCTTACTTTGTTATTTTTACACTTTTTTTCTTTTTACATCGTTAAACTGTTGGATTACCTTTATATATGTACTATAGTATCATTACTCTGAAAATGAAAGTTAGTGAAAAAAAAGTTAATGAAAGCTATTTTTAGAATCAGATAGATTTCCAAAAATAGATAAAAATCTCAAAATAACATCACTATATTAACAGTGTTCTAGAGTTTCATACACATGGTTGGTATTTTTCTTATGTATAAACCAGCTGGTTTACAAAAAGCCTGCTCCATTGTCCAGCGTATTTTCATGGGTCATTAGATCACCCTTCCTACCACGTGACATGCTTACTACTACGTCCGCACAAAGCTGTATATATAGATGTACTTCATCCATTCGGACACTCTAGACGACTAGCAGCTTGACACCTTCATCATGTCTAGACGCGGAGAAGGAGGCGTAAATGGTGATCGTCAGTTTGACAATAATGACAGCAAGCCTGCTACCAACCGTTTGCCTTGCACATGTGGTGATCAGTGTAAATTTGATCCCGAATACGAGGCGACCCATCAGTTCATGATTTACATTACAGTGCTTGTCCATGATATCATCTCTCACGCCGTGCTGACCAACAAGGAAACTATCACCATAATGGATGTTGACTATGCGCTCAAGAAAAATAGAAGATTTTTTTTCGGATTGGGGGGTTAGATATTGAAATATTGTCACTAAACGGCCCTTTTTAGGGCCACCCACTTTCTAGGAAAAGTTTATTCACTTCTTACAAGAAATGCAGTAGAATGTTTATCTAATATGTCTGCATATTAGATTGTGACTTCAAAATGGAGTAGTTTTCCTTTGTCTTATTTTCTTTTCTTACCATCACCACCACCTTTAGATTTTGTCTTGACGGCCTTCTTAGCACCTTTTGAAATAATTCAAAGGGTCATCGTTGTTTGAGTGATAGAAATAATGTTGATAATGTAGAAGTCGGCTTCCACAGCAGCTCTGTAGTTTTTTTACTTCGTAGGTATCATGTACGATGAAATGATCAGAGGGAGAGCCCTGTCATTAGGTTTGAATAGGCTCAACAGTAGGCTCTTGACACCTGCTGACATTTTAGAGCTCACGTTTTTCAAAACTTGCCTTTTGTGTTATTTTCTGACCAATCAAAAGTCAACGAAGTGCAGAGCTGCCGTGGGAGCCGACTTTTACATTATCAATGTATCATTTATTTCTATTATATAAACAACGATGGCCCCTTGAATAAGTTCGAAAGGTGCTGACAAGCCAAAATCTAAAGGTAGATTTTCTATGAAGTATCTGAATTGTGAATTTTAAACTATGACACCGTTAATGTCACGTTTTAATCATTTAAAGTCGATTAGTAAATTTGAAAAAAGAAGATTATTTTCTAAAAGTATTGCTTTGGAGATTTCATATTCAGAAATTTACTCAACAATTGTAACTGATTCAAAATTATTCAAATAAATCATGATTAAAACAGTAAGGAGCCATTTTGTTATTTGAGTGAATATTTTCATAAGAAACCACCCAAGTACTATATTCAAATTGCATATAATTATAATTAGAAAATTCATTCATCATGAAAATAGGAACGCTTTTTGTAAATACCGACCATGCATATGAAAACCTAAAACTCAAAAACACGATTCTTTTTTTTTATATATATATTTTTTTTCCTTGAGATTCTTTGGATACAAAAAAAATGGGCAATAATAGTGATGAGTGGGTCTTGCTCTTTCTATTCATTTCACCTCCTGTGCCACGCCTTACCATCATACTGTAATAAGGTTCTACACAGGGAAATTAAACCTTTATTCATTCACATTTAGAAAAGGAATTCTACAATTTCGTGTCGACACAATCTGATATAGACATACTTATGCCTTTTATTTAAAGCATAAACGTTTTGAAGATTTTGTGCAAATTCTGGAATCACTTAAAAGCAAACATAAACTTTTTCTGATACTTATCTTGTAAAGATTAAATAAATAGTTTGTAGGCAGTGGCTGGTCCTAAAAAGGGCCATTCTCCGACAAAATTTTGAAAATTTAACTCCCAAATCAGAATTCTGCTTTGTCTCTTCATCGCACAGGTAACATCCATTAGGGTAACAATCTTTCTTTTTGCTTGTACGGCGTCGGTGATGGCAACAGGTAGTTCAGACAAGAGATACGCCTGGTAGCAGCCCTGCTAGCCGGGTGGCGGGTAGCAGGCTTGCTGATATCCTGACTGTGTGACTTGGGGTGACACTTGTCGCCTCCTTTTCCCAATTGTTTTCCACTTGGAGACAGGATGAATACTTGTAGCTGAAGTGTCTGAATAGATGGATAATATCACTTTATACAGCTTTGATATTTGAATCTGCAGACGTAGTAGGGAACACCTCACTTAATAGAAAAGGCGATTCAATGACCGATGGAAATTGTCATCGTTATTTTCAACAATATTTCTGTAAATTTCATCGTCATTAAGACTGGCAGAATGAGCGGGATCACAGAATTTACTAACTTTATTTTTAAAACTATATTTTGACATTTTTTAGATGCAAATATATTTTATGATATTTGTTTATATAAAATATATTGTTTCAACGATAGAATTGTTAGAATAATAGTAAAATCATTATATATTTCATTTTTGATAATTTTGTGTAAGATCTAATTGAGAGGTTGCACATTAGATTGTGTTTGGGGGAAATTATCTCTTACAAATTGAAAGAATTTTTTTTTTTAAGGACACAGTAAATAGTGGCAGGAAGGCTTCCAAGATTTTTTTTTTACTATTCTGAATTGTTTTTATGACTTTTCCGGTTAGATTATTCATTAAAATCTCAAATATTTATCCAAAATAGATATCATGTATTTTTTTATAGAACTGATCGAAATTAGCTTTTGTTGAATTATGTATGGAAACGAATTTTACAATATTACCGAGATTCAATGAAAAGTTGATGTAATAAAAAATGTATTTGCTTGTAATCTCCGTGCTGATTTAGTGGACTCTAATGAAGATGAAATTTACACAAATACTCTCGAAAATCACGACAAGAATTAGGCACAACTGAGAATTTATTCCCATCATTCATACATGAATTGGTCGGGCGAAATCATCACACTTACAAATATTCTCTCATTTATTT
>OY735240.1:12690863-12743363 GCA_963457665.1 Thysanoteuthis rhombus | reverse complement strand
GCTCTGAAAATGAAAGTTATTGAAGAAAAAGTTAATGAAATGTATTTTTAGAATCAGATAGATTTCCAAAAATAAATAAAAATCTCAAAATAACATTACTATATTAACTGTGTTTTAGGGTTTCATACGCATGGTTGGTATTTTTTTAATGTATAAACCAGTCGGTTTACAAAAAGCGTGCTCCATTGTCCAGCGTATTTTCATGGGTCATTAGATCACCTTCCTACCACACCACGTGACATGCTTACTACTACGTCCGCACAAAGCTGTATAAATAGATGTACTTCATCCATTCGGACACTCTAGACGACTAGCAGCTTGACACATTCATCATGTCTAGACGTGGAGAAGGAGGCGTAAATGGTGATCGTCAGTTTGACAATAATGACAGCAAGCCTGCTACCAACCGTTTGCCTTGCAGATGTGGTGATCAGTGTAAATTTGATCCAGAATACATGGCGACCCATCAGGTCGAGGTTTACATTGCAGTGCTTGTCCATGATATCATCTCTCACGCCGTGCTAACCAACAAGGAAACTATCACCATAATGGATGTTGACTATGCGCTCAAGAAAAATAGAAGAGTTTTCTTCGGATTGGGAGGTTAGATATTGAAATATTATCACTAAACGGCCCTTTTTAGGGCCACCCACTTTCTATGAAAAGTTTATTCACTTCTTACAAGAAATGCAGTAGAATGTTTATATAATATGTCTACAAATTAGATTGTGACTTAAAAATGGAATAGTTTTCCTTCGTCTTATTTTCTTTTCTTACCATCACCACCACCTTTAGATTTTGTCTTGTCGGCCTTCTTAGCACCTTTCGAAATAATTCAAGGGGTCATCGTTGTTTGTGTGATAGAAATAATGTTGATAATGTAGAAGTCGGCAGCTCTGTAGTTTTTTGACTTCGGTCAGAAAATAACACAAAAGGCAAGTTTTGAAAAACGTGAGCTCTAAAATGTCAGCAGGTGTTAGGAGCCTACAGTTGAGTCTATTCAAGTGTCAGGGCTCTCCCTCTGATCATTTCATCGTTCATGATACCTACAAAAAGATGATATGGCGTGGTAAGGGAGGGAAAGTACCTGGATAAAGTAAGGCTTGCTCATCTCATGCGACCCCATCTATTGTGATGGAGCATCTTCTTTGCAAAGGCAACTATGCCCCCAAATACTACATTTTAGAGGAAGAAAACCCCGGGTATTCTGAGTAAAAGCTTCATTAATATCAATCCAATATATTAAAATATTATTATTTGAGGAAATGGTTTGAATTTTCACTTTGTTGAATTATGAATAGAAACGAAATTTAAACTTTCTTCCAGAATGAATAATATTCATAATATTCAAAGAATAGAAAATACCAATAACACGAAATAAACATCTGAAGAAAGTCTAGGAAGTGACTTGATTGGTTTTATTCATTTCTTTCTTTATCACTTTGAAAGAGATTTAAGGATCTGTTTTATAATATTAAAATGATAAGGTTATCAATAGTGATGAGCAGGTCTTGCCCTTTCAATTTACTTTACCTCCTTGAGCACACCTTGTCAGTATACTGAAAGTAGGTTCTACACAGGGAGTGCCCGACTCGAGGTTTATATAGGCTCTACAATAAGCTCCTGACAGCTTATAATATTTTAGCACTCGCATTCTCAAAAATTTACTTGTGTCTTATTTTTTGGCCGATGAAAATTCAATTAATTGCAGAGCTGCCATGGAAGTCGACTTGGCTCATGTATATTTAGAGTATAAATTTAAAGTATAATTTTAATGAAAAGGTATATTCAAAAAACGTAGTTATTAGGCATTAACGTAATAATGAAATTAAACCTTTATTCATTCACATTTAGAAAAGGAATTTTACGATTTCGTGTCGACAAAATCTGATATAGATATACTTAGGCCTTTTGTTTAAAGAGTAAACGTTTTGAAGATTTTATGCAAATTTTGGAGTCACTTCAAAGCAAAGATTAACTTATTCTAATGCATATCTTGTATATGTTGAATAAATATTTCATAGAAAGTGTCTGGCCCTTAAAAGGGCTATTCTGGGACAATATTCTAACATTTAACCCCCAAATCAGAATTTTGCTTTGTCTCTTCATCGCACAGGCAACATCCATTAGGGTGACAATCTTTCTTTTTGTCTGCACGGCTTAAGTTATGGCAACAGGTAGTTCAGACAAGAGATACGCCTGTTAGTAGCCCAACTAGCTGGGTGGCGGGTAGTAGGCTTGGTGATACCCTGACTGGGGTGATGCTTGTCGCCTCTTCTTCCAAATTGTTTTCCACTTGGAGACATGATGAATGCTTGTAGCTGAAGTGTCTGAATAGATGGATAATATCACTTTATACAGCTTTGATATTTGAATATGCAGACGTAGTAGGGAACACCTCACATTTACACAAAGCTGTATAAATTGATATGCTTCACCCACTCGGGCACTTCAAATGATTTTCAGCTTGGAACGTTCATCATGACTACATGTAGGAGAAGATTGCGAAAGGCACGTGCCAATCGTCATCGTTATTTCCACAAGTTCAACTGCAAGCCTGTTACACGCCGTCGTTCTCGCAAAGTTCGTGTCCAGCGTACATCTATTGTCGAATACGAAGGAAACCGACTGTTTAGAATTTACCGTGAGAAAGTTATCCGTGATGCCGTCTCCATTGCCGAGCAAGCCGAAAGAGAGTATGTCAGCTTCATGGATGTGTTCGATGAGCGCAAGAAAAATACCAAAATTCTGTGTGGCCTGGGAGGTTAAATATTGAAATATTGTCTCTAAACGGCCTTTTTATTTTCTCTAAACGGCCCTTTTCAGGGCCACCAACTTTCTATGAAGTCTTTTCCAATCATTACAAGATAAGCAGCAAAATGTTTATCTGATATATAGACCTACCCAAACACTCATTTTTCGACGCTTTATTTTATAAACATTACTTTTTCCAGTTTTTTCTTTCCGAAATTTTGGCTTGAAAGAAAAATGTCCGAGTCGTTTTGTGTATAGAAAATGAAATCATTATAAATCCTAACTTAGAATTGAATTGCTTTAGGTCAATATTTACGTTTTATCGACGAAACATCAATCATTATGCACTAATGAGGTGCAGTTAATCTACCATACAGTCGGTCAACACTCTGTCGACTACTGTAATATGGTGGTAAAAGGAAACATTATTTTCTATGATTCGAGTTGAATATCTTTTCTTATGTTAAAAATATTAAACCCTCGAAAGATATTATTTTGAATGTATCAAGAATGCGTCTAAAAAGACCCTCTCAATCAGTTTAGTATTAAACAAGGAGTATTTCATTTGGCTTCTGTATTCCATATTTGTAAAATAGCTTCCAATGAAACACAAACAAAGAAATAAGTAGACATAAGATATTGTGAATTGATATTTTTCTTCATATTATAATTATTTGAAGTATTTTTATAATCTCTATGTATAAAAAAATATAATGTTAATATTGCATTTCATTTTACGGGGAATGGCCCCCAAATATCAGTTGGCAATACTTTGTTTAATTTTCAAGTTTTTAAAATAGAATGTCAAAGTGAAACTTTTACTCCGATAAATCGGGGTTTTCTTTCTCTAAAATGTAGTAGCTGGGGGCATAGTTGCCTTTACGAAGAAAACGGTTGATTACAACGGACAAGGTCGCATGGGATCAGTGAGTCTTATTTTCCCCGTTAATTCTCCTCCCTTACCAAGCCATGACATCTCTTTGTAGGTATAATGTGGGAGTAAGTAATGATAAGGAGTGCCCTGACACCAGGTTTGAATAGGCTCAACAGTAGGATCCTGACACCAGCTGACATTTTAGCGCTCATATTTTCAAAACTTGTCTTTTGTGTTATTATCTGACCAATCAAAAGTCAACGAAGTGCAGAGCTGCCGTGGGAGCCGACTTTTATATTATCAATGTATCATTTATTTCTATTACATAAACAACGATAGCCCCTTTGAATAAGTTTGATGGTGCCGATAAGCCAAAATCTTAATGTCATGTTTTAATCATTAAAAGGCGAACTGTACATTTGTAAAAAAAAAAAAAAAAAGAAAAAGATTATTTTTTAAAAGTATTGCTTTGGAGATTTCATATTCAGAAATTTACTCAACAATTGTAACTAATTCAAAATTATTCAAATAAATTATGATTAAAACAGTAAGGAGCCATTTTGTTATTTGGGTGAATATTTTCATAAGAAACCACCCAAGTACAATATTCAAATTGCATATGATTATAATTAGAAAATTCATTCGTCATGAAAATAGGAACGCCTTTTGTAAATACCGACCATGCATATGAAAACCTAAAACTCTGTTAACGTGATTCTTTTCTTTTTATATTTTTATTCATTTTTCTTTGAAATTCTTTGGGTACAAATTCGTGCATTACAGGATGGAATCGGGCCTCAGATGTGCCAAGTTGGAAATTTCCAACAGTATTTGTGTAAATGCCATCATCACTAGAGACCACTAAATTAGCACAGATTTTACAATCAGTTGAAAGATTATATTCAAACTTTTTCAAAACGGAAATATATTCGATAATATTTATCAATATATTATTGTTTCATCGATAAAATTGTTAAAATAGTATTTTCCTTTATTCTATACAGCAAGACAGTAGAATTCAATTTATAGAACCTTCCTTCTTCCTTCTTTTTTTTCGGTACTATCATACAATTTTTTTTGTTAGTTCCTTCTTTAAAATTAAAGTAAATTGAAAAGAAAATATAAAGAATGTGTAAGGGATGTTCTTCCAAGATTTCTGCACATCTTTTCTTTGTCATTTTATATTAATTTTCTTATTCCAAGTTGATTATATGATTCGGAAGGCGCCTACAAAATCATTTGAACTACATCTATACACAAAATAGTTGATTTATTTTCGTTTCTGTTATAGTTCCTGAAAAAATATGGTGATTTTCAGGGGAAGATGCTAAATCACACAAAGATCGTTTTTTCTTCTTTCAGAAATTGAATGATTTAATAGAATTGTTACTTTACTTCAATGTTTTCTTTTCTGAAAGTATGATCTTGTTTTTTCTGGTCATCTTTTCATTTTGATTTACTAATTTGTATTCAAGAACTATTTTCCGTAGAAAACATCAACATTTTATTTTGTGAAGAGATTTTCTTGAATATTACGATAATTATTCTCAAATCCAATTTTATTTTTTCATTATCTGGAAGAGACTGTGCTTAACCTAAAATATTTTTTACAACAAATATATATATATATATATATATATATATATATATATATATATATATATATGTGTGTGTGTGTGTGTGTGTGTGTGTGTATATACATATATATATATATATATATATATATATATATATATATATATATATATATATATATATATGTATGTATGTATGTATGTATGTATGTGTGTGTGTGATGTGTAAATCACGTAAATCGCCAATCTAAATGAATGATAGTGAAATGGTTCGAAGGAGATGATCAGAAAATTATTTTCGATTTTTAACACTAAGATGAAACCACAAGATGATCATGAAAACAAATGAAAGCCATGGGCGCATGTTTAAAGGGAGATAAGTCATTATAACTTAACACTACAATCAAAAACATTGATAAACCCAGACTCGTTACTAAATATAATTACATGTTTATCTTTATTAGTGCGGTTAATTAGTCTGTGTACTATTCAAAATCTATCTGTTCGAAGCTTTATTATTAATTGATATTTTTGCGGTATAACGTATGTTGATAAAGGAAAAGTCGGCTCCCACGGCAGCTCTACATATTGTTGACTTCTGATTGGTCAGAAAATAACACCAAAGACAAGTTTTGAAAATGTGAGCGCTAAAATATCAGCTTGTGTCAGGAGCCTACTGTTGAGCCTATTCAAACCGGGTGTCAGGGGGCTCCCTCTTATCATTACATTGTACATGATACCTACAGCGAGATGTCATGGGGTGGGAAGGGAGGAAAGGTAACTGGATAAAGTAAGACTCGCTCACCTCATGCGACCCCGTCTGTGATAATAAACCGTTTTCTTCGCAAAGGCAACTATGCCCCTGTTTACTATGTAAACGTGGTCATCAAATTAAATCGGAGGCTGGGTTTAGTCACATGAAAACCTTTGTTTCTTCTGATATTTAGAATAGGACTATTAATAATAGACTCTGTCATCCATCAAATAAAATAAAAACAATTATTTGATTCAAACAAAAATTCACACATCGATGTATTACCTATGAAAGTTTATAATGCGATTTATTATATTTTTTTCTATTATCCCAGCCTTTGACACCATCTGTTAGAACATACACACACACACACACATACACACACACACACACACACACACACATATATATATATATATATATATATATATATATATATATATATATATATATATATGTATATATATATATATATATATATATATATATATATATATATATATATATATATATATATATATATATATATCCAGTTTTATTAGATTTACTCAAATGATTTATGGCAGACTTTCCTTTTCAATAATCGTACGAATAATTCGACAATAAAATGAACTAATAAATGAGTTTGACGCTTTATTTTATTGATATGTTGATAATGTAAAAGTCGGCTCCTACGGCAGATCTGACGTTTGTTGTCTTTTGATTGGTCAGAAAATAACACAAAAGACAAGATTGAAAATTTGAGCGCTAAAATGTTAGCAAGTGTCAGGAGCCTACTGTTGAGTCTTTTCAAACCTGGTGTCAGGGCGCCCCCTCTTATCATTTCATTGTACGTGATACCTACAGCAAGATGACATGGCGTGGGAAGGGAGGAAAGGAAACGGGAAAAAGTAAGACTTGCTCATCTCATGCGATCCCGTCTGTAATAATAAACCGTTTTCTTCGCAAAGGCAACTATGCTTCTGTCTACTTGGAAATTCATCGAGGAATATCTGGCCAGTAACGTAATTGAGTTGGAAGGAAAAGTTTATATGTAAAGTAGATCATCAAATAAAATCGGGGGCGGGGTTCAATCCAATGAGAACCTTTCGTTTTCTAAGATTTAGAATGGGACAACTTATATATAGATTCTGTGGTTTTTAAATGAAATAAAAATAAATATTTGATTCCAACAAAAATTCAAATATCGATATTTTACTGATAAAAATTTATAATGCAAGTCATTACGTTTATCTCTTATTATCCCAACCTCTTACACTGTCTGTTAAAACACACACACACACACACACACACACACACGCACGCACGCACGCACACACGAACACAAATGCAAACACACACACACACACATGCACGCACGCACACACGAACACAAATACAAACACACACACATGTAATTTCATATCAGATTTATGGCAGATTTTCTTTTTAGTAATGGTTCAAATATGTCGACAATAAAATGAACTATTAAATGAGTTTGACGCTTTATTTTTGTCGGGTGCCGATTTCTTGTGGGAATGTCTTGGCTTTTCTCTATCGCTTCCATTTTTGCATGATTCCCGAATCTCCAAAAATCAAAGATAAAAACACGTGCCAATTTCTTCTATTCAAAAAGAAAATAAATACAAGCCTACCACTAACACATTTTAAATTGCCTTACACTAATAGAAGTACGCTTATTAATATTTCTAAAGGAGTAATTTTTCAGAGCATCTTTTTTCCAAATTTACTGCTACTTCCAGTATGAAATAGAGAAATATTTTGATTGGTGTCCACTTAAGGTATTTCTATACAAATTAAAAGAAGTAAGTATTTACTGAAGAAGAAAAAATTATTCATAATAAGACATTGAAAACTCTCTAGAGCCTTTCTCTGGTCCCGTAAGGGAAAAGACACAGTTTGCTACTCTCAAAATATTGATAATTTGAATATTACGTTAAAAAACCTACTAGAAATTTTTAATTGTAAATAAGCTGATTTTCGCTTCAGAATGTAAAATAGTTATTCCCACAGGACACCAACGGCCAAGGTTTGATTACGGCTAAAAGCTAGAATTTCGAATGCCAATTTTTAGGGACGGTACAAAACAATCAACCCAGCCTCATTTTGCCAGAGTCAGAGAATAGGATTTTTACAGTATTAGTATTCCGGGGGGTAGTATGCTTGCCATGAGGTCTGCGTTCGCTACTCAGCTTACACGAGTGATTTATTACTTTCAGGGTAAAAGAGCTAATCCACAGTCGGTACATTTTCAAAAATTCAAAACATGCACGTCCAAGGAAGATGAATAAAAACTAGAATTCAAGTAAAGTTAACAGGCATTAAATTACACATTGAACTCAGAGAAAAATACTTTGATATGAATCGTCTGTACTTTGGCTGTATTCGAACACCGACTGCTGGTGTCACGAAGAGATAATTATCTTACCAATCAGAAAATAAATACAAGCGTATTCATCATTCATTTTTCAAATATTCAAGTAGGTTTTTTAAATATATTAATCAAATTATCAGTGGTCATGAAAAAGAATATACTAATTTTTAAATTAATTCTTCATAATATTAAATACAATTTGAAAAAAGCAATGATTTTAAATACATATAATTCATTTAGAAATATACTTCCGATCCTATGGTGTAATAATCAGTCAGCTAATCATGGCAGACCATTACTACTATTAAAGTGGGTTCGATCCCACTTGGGTAGTACCAAACACATGGTTTTGTCAAGTGAATATATAAGGCATCTGACCGTGGGACTGTGTGTGGAGTTCGATCATCAGTGTTGGGCTCTGTATTTTTGACCTTGTGCCAGACTAAAATGAGCTGATTAACACCTACACTGGGCACTCGACTTCCATGTACATTTTGAGTAAAACTATTCATATTTGTTTGCATTAGCTTTATGGGTGAGCGTAATATTTCTGGAAAAAATCATTTTGATTGACAATAAAAGTGAAACAGTTAAATATATATTAGATTTGTTATTCAGGTTCTTTTTTTTCAAAGCCAAAATTCAAAATTTCTTTCATGTGATTGTATCCAACCCACTTAATTGTAACTGTGGACAATATTGGGTTTTATACACATTAAAAATATATCCCTGGAAAATATTTTTACTATTTTGAAAAAGAATCTGGGAGGATCTGTTTGAAATAGTTACTCATATATTCTTTTTAAAAACTTGAAAATAAATTATTTATTGTTTTTCTTCGGATCTTTTCAATTTTATCTGCTAACTTTTAATTTCTAATAGCTCACATAAAAAAAGAAAAAGAATATTACCATTGAAATTTTAAAAGTATTTTGATTACTTTTGGGAATTCTTATTTTATCGTTTCACGATCTGAAAGAGACTGATATATCGTTATAATATCAAGTAGGAAAAAACTAACACTCTTTGAAAGAGACATTCTAGACGCAATTCCTGATCCATCTACGTTTTATTATTGCTAAGATAAGTGAAGTTTTTCACGTTCAATCACAGAAAATACTATATCTCTGTCCGTATATTACAGTAGTCAACGAGACGAGGTGTTCACAAGCTGTATGGCAGACTCTCTGCACTTCATTGGTGTCTTATAATTTACTTTTTGCGATAAAATGTTAGGATTGATTCAAAACAGTCAACCTTCACGTTATGATTGATAATGTTATCCTTTTATTCTGACAAAAAAGGCCATGTTTACTATCGAAGAGAATTAAAAAAAAATAATTATCAAAAAATTCTCTTATGATTATAGAATAAGGATTCGAAAAATGTTTTAAAGTGTTTGGGAAAGTCTATAAAGTAAATAAACATTCTACTGCATATCTCGTAAGAATTGAAAAAACTGATCGTAGAAAGTTGGTGGCCCTAAAAAGGGCCGTTTAAAGACAATATTTTGGTATTTAGCCTCCCAGTCCGAACAGAGCTCTGCTATGTTTATTGAGCGCATAAGTCACATCCATTAGGGCGACAGTCTCTCTGTTGGCCCGTACGGCGTGGGAGATGGCATCACGGATAACGTTCTCATAGAAAATCTGAAAAAAGCGGCGGGTTCCCTCGTATTTTAGACCAGATGTACGCTCAACACGAACTCTACGGGTGAGACGACGATGGGTAGCAGGCTTGCAATTGTACTCCTGTTGGTCACGATGACGATTGGCACGTCCCCTTCGCAATCTTCTTCTACATATAGTCATGATGAGAGTTTGACGCTGCAGATCATCTAAAGTGCCTGAGTGGGTGAAGCATATCGTTTTATACAGCTCTGTGAGAATGTGCGGACGTAGTAGTAAACACGTCACGTGATAGAAAGGGCAACTGAAGGACCAATGAAAATAGGCTGGGTAATTGAGCACGCTTTTTCTTAACGAGCAGCAGCTTATAAGAAAAATACCAGCCAAGCGTATGAAACACTAAAACTCTGTTAATGTAATACTTTCCTTTCCAGATTATTATTTATTTTTCTGGAAATTGTTTTGATTGTAATCCTTATTTTGAAAGCAAGGATATTATTGTATCCACAAAAGTAATCCGATAGTTTAGTGGTGTAAAAATAAAACAAATATTTTTTATAATAAAAAATAACATAAATTGAAAAAATAAAAGCATAAAAAAATCTCTCTTGAATTATGAATGATTTTTTTAAATGATATCAAGAAAATATTTCATATACACATTGACTATTGACTGCTGCAATCAAGTAGATAAGAGAATTTTTTTTTTTAAATTTTCGCGGGATGATTTCATACATTTCTGATGGGAATCGGTCCTTAGATGTGTCAAATTCTCGTCGTTATTTTCTTTTTGTTCTCAGCCAAAAATTTCCATCAGTATTTGTGTATATTTCATTGTCATTAAAGACAACTAAATTAGCACAGGAATTACAAGCTTGTTTTAAAAATTATATTCCTACCTTTTCAAAACACAAATCTATTTCATGATATTCATCGATATATTATAGTTTCATCGATAAAATTGACTGAATAATTCCAATATAAAATTGAAATTTAAATCCAGAACATTTTAATATGAAAATGAATACAAGCTCTTTCATATGAGTTGATAATTTGAATATTACGTTAAAAAACTACTTGAAATTTTTAAATGTAAATTATAAATAAGTTGATTTTCGTTTCAGAATATGAAATAGTTATTCCCTCAGGACACCAACGGCCAAGGTTTGATTACAGCTAAAAGCTAGAATTTTGAATGCCAATTTTTAGGGATTGCACAAAACTATCTACCCAGCCTCATTTTGCCAGAGTCAGAGAATAGGATTTTTACGTGAACATCGGTATTCCAGTGGTATCATGCTTGCATGCAACACCTGGGGTCTGCGTTCGCTTCTCGGCTTACACGAGTGATTTATTACTTTCCGGATAAAAGAGCTAATCCACAGTCTGTGCATTTTGGATTTTCTCAGAAATTCGAAACATGCACGTACAAAAAAGAATAATAAACACTAGAATTGAATTAAAGTCAACAGGCATTAAGTTATACATTGAAATCAGAGAAAAATACTACAAAATGAATCGTCAGTACTTTGGCTGTATTCGAAGCCCGACCGCTGGTGTCGTGAGGAGATAATTATCTTACCAATCAAACAATAAATACAAGCGTATTCATAATTCATTTTTCAAATATTCAAGTAGGTTTTTTAAATGTATTAATCAAATTATCAGTGGTCATGAAAAAGGATATACTAATTTTTGAATTAATTTTTCATATTAAATACAATTTGAAAAAAGCAATGATTTTAAACACATATAATTCATTTAGAAATATACTTCTGATCCCATGGTATAATAATGAGCAAGCTAATTTCCGCAGACCCTTACTACAATACAAGTGGGTTCGATCCCAACTGGGTACAACCAAATTCATGGTTTTGTCTAGTGAATATATAAGGCATCTGACCGTGGGACTGTGTGTGGAGTTCGATCATCACTGCCAGGTCCTGTATTTTTGACCTTGTGCCAGACTAAAACGAGCTTATTAACACCTACACTGGGCACTCGACTTCCGTGTAAATTTTGAGTAAAACTATTCATATTTGCTTGCGTTAGCTTTATGGGTGAGCGTAGTATTTCTGGAAATATCATTTCGATCGATAACTGTGGACAATATTGAGTTTTAAACACATTAAAAATATTTCCTTGAAAAACATTTTCACTTCTTTAAAGAAAAATCAATGTGGAAGAGTTACTCATATTATTTTTAATAACTTGAAAATAAGTTATACATTGTTTTCCTTGGGATCTTTTCAATTTTGTCTTACTTACAATTTCTAATAGCTCCCATATCAACATTAAGATTTTAATTTTTTTCCGAATACTTTTGGGAATTCTTATTTTATCGTTTCACGATCTGAAAGAGACTGATATATCGTTATAATATCAAGTAGGAAAAAACTAACACCTTTCCAAAGAGACATTCTAGACACAATTCCTGATCTATCTATGTTTTATTATTGCTAACATAAGTAAAGTTTTTCTAGTTCAATCACAGAAAATACTATATCTCTGTCCGTATATTACAGTAGTCAACGAAATGACGTGTTCACAAGCTGTATGGCAGACTCTCTGCACTTCATTGGCGTCTTATAATTTACTTTTTGCGATAAAATGTTAGGATTGATTCAAAACAGCCGACCTTTACGTTATGATTAATAATTTGATCTTTTTATTCTGAGAAAAAAAAAGGTGATATTTTCTATCAAACAGGATTAAAAGAGAAGAATTATCAAAAAATAAATTTAATTTTATATAATAAGGAGTCGTAAAATGTTCTAAAGTGTTTGGGCACAACTATGTATTAAATAAACATCTTACTGCATATCTTGTGAAAATTAAAAAAATTGTTCGTAGAGAGATGGTGGCCCTAAAAAGGACCGTTTAAAGACACTATTTGAATATTTAACCTCCCAGGCCGTTCAGAGTTCTGCTGTGTTTATTGAGCGCATACGTCACAACCATTAGGGTGACAGTCTCACTGTGGGCCCGTATGGCGTGGGAGATGGCATCACAGACAACGTTCTCAGATAAAATCTTAAAAATACAGTGGATCATTTCGCATTTCTGACCAGCTGTACGCTGAACTTTGCTGGTGAGATGGCGGGTAGCAGGCTTGCGATTGTACTTGTGTAGGTCACGATGACGGTTGGCCCCTCTCCTTCACAATCTTCTCCTACAAGTACTTTTTATTCGAAAACTCACTCGTCAAAAAGCCACTCCTTTCTTTGGTACTTAATTGAGATTGATTATACTGGAGTGCTCATTTGACCTGAAATAATTGCTCGGTCATTCGAGGTCAGGAGAGACTTTTCTGGTTTCAAAAAGAAATAGTTAATGTGAAATTGAATTGAAGTTAAAGCCGGCTTTTGAACTTCCATATTTACAAATGAGGAAGTACACACACACACACACACACTCACACACACACACATATGTATGTATGTATGTATGCATGCATGTATGTATGTACGTATGTATGTATGTACGTATATATATAAATATATATATATATATGTATATATGTGTGTGTGTATATGCTCAATTTTTCAATTATTATCATAGTATATAAATATATATATACTCAATTATTTACTCATTATTTTAGTATATATACAAATATATATATATATATATATATATATATATATATATATATATATATATATATATATATTGAGAGAGGAGGAGAAAGAGATAGATAGATAGATAGATAGATAGATAGATAGATAGATAGATAGATAGATAGATATGGCGATTCTCACGGGAAGATGATAAATTATACGAATATCGTGTTTTCTCTTTCAGGAATTAAATGATTTAATATGATTTCAACTTTACTTCAATGCTTTCTTTTCTGAAAGTAGAATCTTGTTCATTCTTGGAATCTTTTCATTTCATATGTACATATATATATGTATATATATATATGTATATATATATGTATATATATATGTATATATATATATGTATATATATATGTAAATATATATGTATATATATATGTATATGTATATATATATGTATATATATATATGTATATATATATGTAAATATATATGTATATATATATGTATATGTATATATATATGTATATATATATATGTATATATATATGCATATTTATATATGTATATGTATATATATACATGTATATATATATGTATATATATATATGTATATATATATATATGTATATTTATATATGTATATATATATGTGTATATATATTTTTATATATTTGTATATGTATATATATGTATTTGTATATGTATGTATATATTTGTATATATAAATACATATTTGTATATGTATATATATATTTGTATATGTATAAATATATATTTGTATATGTATATATATGTTTTTGTATATATATATTCGTATATATATATTTATATATATATATATATATATATATATATATATATATATATATATATATATATATATATATATATATATATATATATATATAATGTGTACTTTAGAGAGTGAGACAGACTCGGGAGTGAAGTTTTTGGTGGTAAGGTTTATTAATCCTTATATGTCAATAGTCCATACATGTTTCAGGATTTTTCCCATCATCAGTGGTGTGTGTTGTGTGATATATATATATATATTTATATTTATAGTAGCTTTATGCAGTGTATATATCTATATAATGACTTTTGGCATTTTAATATAATTCTCAATATCCTCTAAAACGTAGAATATTTCCTTTGTTTTCTTTTAAAAACATTGGGTAACACTCGTATTCTTCATTAAAGAATCGCCTACGTATAAACATATACGCATACACTGAGATATTCTTTTAATCTTCTCTCTTCTATCTGGGCACGTGTGTGGGGTTAATTGCGAGAATTCATTCAAAAATGTAGTAGAATTTACCATTAAATGTTGTCAAAAATCGGTTATATCATAATGGTCAGTAGACTTTGAAAATGTTAGTTGCCACAGATAGGACTATCTTCACATTGGTCTCAGTGTAAAATGAATATGCTTTCCATAAAAAAAATCCTGTTTATATTCATTTATATATGTGTATTATATTTGCATATTTATGTAAATCTAAACTCTCATATTTTATAATTTTAATCCAGCTCTTTTTCTTTATCTAAGGAATTCATCAAGTAAATCTTGAATGCTTGAATGAATGATAGTGACATGTTTCGAAAGAGATGATCAGAAAATTATTTTCGATCTTTTAACACAAAGATGAAGTAACAAGATAAACAATTAACGGAAACAAAGAAAAGTCGTGGACGCATGTTCAAAGGGAGATAAGTCATTATAACTTAATTCAATATTCGGAACACGACTTGACTTTAAAGCGAGACAAGTCAAAAACATTAATAAACTTAGATTCGTTATTAAATAGAATTACTTGTAAATATGTCAGGAGCCTACTGTCGAGCCAATTCAAACCTGGTTTCAGGGTGCCCCCTCTTATCATTTCATTGTACATGATAACCACAGCAAAATGACATGACGTGGTAAGGGAGGAAAAGTAACGGGAAAAACTAAGACTCGCTCATCTCATGCGACCCCGTCCGTCGTAACGAAGCGTCTTCTTTGGAAAGGAAACTCTGCCCCAAACTACTACATTTTAGAGGAAGAAGACCCTGGTATAACTGAGATTTGGGGTTTATCCAATTAATGATATTCGACCAAAGATGCAATTGAATTGTTATTTATAGATACAACCAATTTATACCTGTGATGATTCTTTTTAACAGACATACCAAAGCAATGCTCAGAAATGCCTTCACAAAATCGGTATCTGCCAAAAATAAAACACAAAACTCATATAAAAATTGATTTTATCGTTGATATGTTTGTACCATTATTAAAAAAAAATTCTGCCCAAAATCTGATATAAAACTATTTGTGTACATCTCAATGAAAAGGGGATATATTTTCAAAATATATAGTGAAAAAAGTTTAGATAATGTAAATAATTATAAATGAATTATAAATTCTTACACGTAAAATACCGAGATGTAATTCTCTTTTTCAACTAATTATTGGATCTTTTTCTTATTCAATAAAAATCGGAGTCTATTTCAATTCTAAATATCAGAAAAAAAATTGATCACGTGATTGTACCCATCTGATAAAAGACAGAGAGTCTTTTATGATGACGGAAATATAATATAAGAAAAAAAAATCATGTGATTGTACCTGACCCTCTTACTTTTTCCTCTTTACTTTTCCTCCCTTCCTACTTTATGTCATCTTGCTGTAGGTATAATGTACAATGTAATGATAAAAGGGAGCCCCCTGACACCCGTTTTGAATCGGCTCAACAGTAGGGTCCTGACACCAGCTGATATTTTAGCGCTCACATTTTCAAATTTTGTTTTTTCTGTTATTTTCTGACCAATCAAAAGTCAACTAAGCGTAGAGCTGCCGTGGGAGCCGACTTTTACATTATCAACATATCTGTTACTTTTATCACACTAACTACGATGGCTTTTTGAATTAGTTCGGAAGGTGATTAGAACGCCGATGGGGCAAAATCTAAAGACACTGCAATATTCAAATAGCATTATTATAATAAGAAAATTTATTCCTTGATAAATTCATTTCATGATAAAAACAAAAATGCATTATTTGAATCAGAAAATAAAGTTTCATAAAAGAAAATACGATCATCATCATCATCATCATCATCATCATCATCATCATCATCATCATCATCATCATCATCATCATCATCATCATCATCATCATCATCAAAATATGCTTTCAGTAAAATTGATTAAGTATAACATCGTGTCCCTGACAATTTATTTCTAATTATTATTTCCGGAGTCCAATGTATAATTTAATGTCTGTTGACTTAACTAAAATTTTAGTTTTTAATAATCTTTTATTCGCGTGTATGTTCTGAATTTTTAAGAAAATCAAAAATGCATTGATTGTGGATTGGGGTTAGTTCTTTTACCCGGAAAGTAATGAACCACTCGTGTAAGCCGAGAAGCGACCGCAGACCTCAGGCGTTGCTGGCAAGCATAATACCACTGGAATACCGATGCTCACGAAATAATCCGATTCTCTGACTCTGGCAAAATGAGGCTGGGTAGACTGTTTTGTACCAAACCTTGAAATTTTGTATTTGAGATTCTAGCTTTTAGTTGTATTCGAACCCGACCACTGGTGTCAGAAAGAAATAAATATATTACCTACCGAACATAAAAACAACCGTATTTGAAATTTATTTTTGAAATTTCAAGTAGGTTTCCTAACGTATTGATTGAATTGTCGACTGTAATGAAAGAGCTTATATCAATTTTCAGATTAAATTTTAATTTTATATTGAAAAAATTCAATTTGGAAAAATCAACAATTTTAACTTCTTAGTATTTATTTAGAAATTTACTTCTGATCCTATGGTATAATAATCAGCAAGCTAATCTCGATGGCCCATTACAACTGAAAAAGTTACTCTAATCATAGAAAAAACGTTTCTCTTGACTGTTATATAACAGCAGTAGACAAAACGAACTGTTGACAGCCTGTATGGAAGACTCTGTATTTACAGCAATTTTCAGGGGAAGACGCTGAATCACACGAACGTTGTTTTTCCTTCTTTCAGAAAGAAAATAATTTGATAAACATTCAACTTTACTTTTATGCTTTCTTTTCTGTTGAAATCTTTTTTAATTGTAAATATTTATCCGATATATTAAAACATTTCTGTTTGAGGAAATAGTTTCGATTTTCACTTTGTTAAATCGTGGATAGAAAGGGATATTAAACTGTCTTCCAGAATGAATAATATTCAAAGAATAGAAAATACCAATAACACGAAATAAACATATGAAGAAAGTCTAAGAAGTGACCTGATTGGCTTTATTCATTTTTTTCCTTTATCGCTTTGAAAGAGAGTTCAGGATCTGCTTAATAATATTTCTATCTACTTTACCTCCTTTGTCACGCCCTGTCATCATACTATAAGTAGGGTGTACACAGGGAATGCCCGACATGATGTTCAAATAGGCTCTACAGTAGGCCCCTGAAAGCTGATAATATTTTAGCATTCACATTTTCAAAAATTCACTTGTGTCTTATTTTTCAGCCAATGAAAATTGATTAATTGCAGATCTGCCATGGAAGTCGACTTGGCTCATGTATATTTAGAGTAAAAATTTAAAGTGTGATTTTAATTAAAAGGTATAGTTAAAGAACATATTTATCAGGTATTAACGTAATAATGAAATTAAACCTTTATTCATTCAAATTTAGAAAAGGAATTCTACGATTTCGTGGCAACAAAATCTGATATTGACATAATTAGTTTTTTAGTTAAAAAGTAAACGTTTTGAAAATTCTGTACTGATTTTGGAGTCATTTCAAAGCAAAGGTTAACTTATTCTAATGCATATCTCGTATTGAATAAACTGTTCATAGAAAGTGGCTGGCCCTAAAAAGGGGCATTCTCAGACAATATTTTGATATTTCACCCCCAAATCAGAATTCTGCTTTGTCTCTTCATCGCACAGGCGACATCTAATAAGGCGACAATCTTACTTTTGGTCTACACAGCGTAGGTGATGGCAACACGTAGTTCAGACAAGAGATACGCCTGTTAGTAGCCCTGCTGGCTGGGTGGCGGGTAGCAGGCTTGGTGATACCCTGACTGTGTGACTTAGGGTGACACTTGCCGCCTCCTTTTCCCAATTGTTTTCATCTTCGAGACAAGATGAATGCTTGTAGCTGAAGTGTTTGAATAGATGGATAATATCATTGTATACAGCTTTGATATTTGAGTATGCAGACGTAGTAAGGAACACCTCACTTAATAAAAAAGGCGATTCAATGACCGATGGAAATTGTCATCGTTATTTTCAACAATATTTCTGTAAATTTCATCGTCATTAAGACTGGCAGAAAATGATCACAAAATTTACTAGCTTTATTTTAAAAAACTATATTATGATATTTTTTAGATGCAAATATATAAATGTAATTTCCGTGCTGATTTAGTGTACTCTAATGAAAATGAAATTTACACAAATACTCTCGAAAATCACGACAAGAATTAGGCACAATTGAGAATTTATTACCATCATTCATACATGAATTCGTCGGGCGAAATTATCACACTTACAAATATTCTCTCATTTATTTGATTTCAGCTGATAATAATCAATGTGTATATCAAATATTTTCTTGATATTCTTCAAATAAATTATTCATAATCCTGAATAAATAGTTTCCATTATTTTTATTTACTTTTTCTATCTCATCATTAAAAACACTTTTTTGTTTTCACATCGTTAAACTGTCGGATTACGTTTCGATACAAACAATACTATCATTGCTTTCAAAATAAAGATCAGCTATTTTCTACGATTCAAAAGACAAATATGTCAAAATAACATTACTATTTTTACTGAGTTTTCTAGTTTCATACGCATGGCTGATTCTAATGTAAACTGTACCTGGATCGCATAAAGCGTACTCAGTTGCCCAGCGTATTTCCATCGGTCATTAAATGTGGGATTGTGTATAGAATCCGATCATTACTGGGGGGCTCAGTACTTTTGGCCTTGTGCCGGACTAAGATATACCTATTAACACCAACATCAGGCACTCGACTTGTGCGTTAATTTTCATATTTGTTTGCATTAGCTACATGGATGAGCGTATTATTTCTGTAAAATCATTTTGATCCACACTGAAAGTGAAAGAGTTGAAAGCATTTTAGATTTGAAATTCAGCCTCTTAAAAAAATCTCTTAAAAAAGCTTCCAATCTAAAATTATGAATTGATTCTATCTCAGCCTCTTATTCCATTTGATTGTAACTTTTGGCAATATCGAGTTTTACACACATTAAAGTTACATCTTTTGAAGAATATCTATGTTTAGCTTTTTAGATAAAAATCCCAGGTGATCGATATGAGAGACTTACTTATATATACTTTAGTAAAAACTTGAAAATAAAGTAAAGTATTATTTTTCTTGGGATCATTTCTATTTTATCAGCTGACTTATATTTACAAACGGCTTCCATAGAAAGAAAAAATATCAACGTTTGGATTTTTAAAATATTTTGATTATTTCGATCATTTTTGGAAATTCTCATTTTATTGTTTCACCGCCTGGAAGATACTGAGATTTTGTTATAAAAAATTACGATTATGGCTAATAAATTGAAATAACGGAGAGAAAAATGAATATATATATATATATATATATATATATATATATATATATATATATATATATATATATATATATATATATATATATAAATATATATATATATATGTATATATATATATATATATATAAATATATATATATATATGTATATATATATATATGTAAATATATATGTGTATATACATATATATGTGTATATATATATATGTACATGTATGTATATGCAAATAAATATATGTATATATATATATATATGTTTGTATATGTGTATACATATATATGTATGTAAATGTTTGTATATATATATATGTATATTCATGTATGTACATGTATATATATATATATATATATATATATATATATATATATATATATATATATATATGTATATATATGTGTGCGTGTGTCTGTGCATGTATTATATGTATACATACAAATTAAATTTCTCATTGGAAGTTTTTTTGTAAATATGGGAGCCCACACGCAACTCAAATAATCTTCGTTTAATGGTGAACCAATTGAAAGAGTCATTCTAGACACTATTCACGATATATATAGGTTTTATTATTGTTAACAGAAGTAAAGATTTTCAATTTTAATCACTGAAAATTATTTTCTTTGTCCGTTATATTGCAGTAGTCAACGAAACGAGGTGTTGACAAACTGTATGGCAGACTATCTACACCTCGTGGATGTATAATGATTTACGTTTCAAGGATAAAAAGTAAACATTGACTTTAAACAGCCCAACTCTACGTTATGCTTATTAATGTTTTTCTTATATTTAGACAAGAAAATACATATTTTTCTTCCAAGTGAAACAGAAAAATTTTTAAAAAATCAATTATGTTTATAAAATAAGGAATAGAAAAATGTTCTACATTGTTTGGACACGTCTATATGTTAGATAAACATTTTACTGCATATCTTGTGAGAACGAATGAAAAAACTGTTCGTAGAAATTGTGTGGCCCTAAAAAGGGCCGTTTGTGTGGCTCTTAAAAGGGCCGTTTGTGTGGCCCTAAAAAGGGCCGTTTAGAGAAAACATCTCGATATTTAGCCTCCCAGTCCACACAGCATTCTGAAATTTTTGTTGACTGCATACACCACATCCTCTAGGTCGACCGACTCATTATTGTTCAGCTCGGAGCGAATGATGGCATCAAGAACAACTCTCTCAAAGTAATTAATAACCAGGCGGGTTGCCTCGTATTTCAGACCAGATGTACGCTGGACACAACGTTCGCCAGAACGACGGCGTAACTTGAGTAAATCACGATAACGATTGGCACGTCTCCTTCGCAATCTTAATCTTAATCTACATGTGGACATGATGAGTGATTGACGCTGCAGATCAACTGAAGTGCCCGAGTAGGTGAAGCATATCAATTTATACAGGTTTGTGTGAATGTGCGGACGTAGCAGTAAGCATATCACGTGATAGAAAGGGTGACTAAAGGACCAATGGAAATAGGCTGGGCAACTGAGTACGCTTTTTGTAAACGAGCAGTAGCTTATGAGAGAAATACCAGCCAAGCGTATGAAAACCTAAAACTCTGGTAACATGATACTTTTCTTTTCATATTTTGATCTATTTTTCCTGAAAAACCTTTGGATATAAAAAAAATAGCCAATTTCTATTTTAAAAGCAATGATATTATTGAACTCATGTAAAGGTCATCTAACAGTTTAGCGATGTAAAAAGAAAATAAATATTTCTAACAATGGAATTGAAAACATAAATTAGAAAAAATATAAATATTGAAGATAATGAATAATTGATTAAAATTTACAAAAAAAAACTTCTTCAGTATGTGACAACTTCTGAATACGGTCAAAGAGTATGAGAACCGGATGGAAGGTAAAAAATATAACTGAAATTACAACTCCAAAGAATACACTTCATTTTGCTTTACTATCTTAAGAGAGCGTCAAAAAAAACCCGTGGTAACACCTGAAACGAATCAGTTATAGAAAAAAATCTGATAAAAATAAAATACATCTTTTTGAATAATTTTAACCCAGCTCTTTTTCTCCATCGAAGGACTTTATCACGTAAATCGCCAATCTAAATGAATGATAGTGAAATGGTTCGAAAGAGATGATCAGAAAATTATTTTCGATTTTTAACACTAAGATGAAACCACAAGATAATCGTAAAAAACAAATGAAAGCCATGGACGCATGTTTAAAGGGAGATAAGTCATTATAACTTAACACTACAATCAAAAACATTGATAAACCCAGACTCGTTATTAAATATAATTACATGTATATCTTCATTAGTGCGGTTAATTAGTCTGTGTACTATTCAAAATCTATCTGTTCGAAGCCTTATTATTAATTGATATTTTTGCAGTGTAACATAGGTTGATAAAGGAAAAGTCGGCTCCCACGGCAGCTCTACAGATTGTTGACTTCTGATTGGTCAGAAAATAACACAAAAGACAAGTTTTGAAAATGTGAGCGCTAAAATATCAGCTGGTTTCAGGAGCCTACTGTTGAGCCTATTCAAACCGGGTGTCAGGGGGCTCCCTCTTATCATTTCATTGTACATGATACCTACAGCGAGATGTCATGACTTGGGAAGGGAGGAAATGTAACTGGATAAAGTAAGATTCGCTCATCTCATGCGACCCTGTCTGTGATGATAAGCCGTTTTCTTCACAAAGGCAACTATGCTACTGTTTACTATGTAAATGTGGTCATCAAATTGAATCAGGGGCTGGGTTTAGTCACATGAAAACCTTTCTTTCTTCTGATATTTAGAATGGGACAATTAATAATAGACTCTGTCATCTATCAAATAAAATAAAAACAATTATTTGATTCAAACAAAAATTCACATATCGATGAATTACCAATGAAAATTTATAATGCGATTCATTACATTTTTTTTTTATTATCCCAGTCTTTTACACTATTTGTTAGAATACACACACACACACACACACACATATATATATATATATATATATATATATATATATATATATATATATATATATATATATATATATATATATATATATATATATATATATATATATCCAATTCTATTAGATTTACACAAATGATTTATGGTAGACTTTCCTTTTCAATAATCGCACGAGTAATTCGACGATAAAATGAACTATTAAATGAGTTTGACGCTTTATTTTTGTCGGGTGCCGATTTCTTGTGGGAATGTCTTGGCTTTTCTCTATCGCTTCCATTTTTGCATGATTCCCGAATCTCCAAAAGTCAAAGATAAAAACACGTGCCAATTCCATCTATTCAAAAAGAAAATAGATACAAACTTACCATTAACACATTTTAAATTGCCTTACACTAATAGATATATGCTGATTAATATTTATAAAGGAGTAATTTTTCAGAGCATCTTTTTTTCCAAATTTACTGCTACTTCCAGTATCAAATAGAGAAATACTTTGATTGGTGTCCGCTTAAGGTATTTCTATACAAATTAAAAGAAGTAAGTATTTACTGAAGAAGAAAAATTATTCATTATAAGATATTGAAAACTCTCCAGAGCCTTTCTCTGGTCCCACAAGGGAAAAGACACACTTTACTTCTCACAAAATATTCAGGTTATTTGAGAACTCAACATTATCTAACTTCAGTTTTAATGAACTCTATACACGTTGGTAATAATCAAACTGGAATATCATACTATTGTCCTATAGCGAGATGCCCTAGATATTTAGGAAGATGAGCTTAGACTGGTACAAAACCACAAACTTAAAGGCATGAAGCGCGGATCGAACCCGCTCTTACAGTAGTTATGGTCTGTCGAGATCAGCTTGCTGATTATTACGCCATGGGATCGGAAGTAAATTTCCAAATATTTACTATGGAAGTAAGAAAAAATGTTGTTTTTTTTTAATTGAGTTCATTCAATATAAAATTTAAATTCAAATCGAAAACATTTTGATAACTTGAAAATAAGTTATACATTGTTTTTCTTGGGATCTTTTCAATTTTATCTTACTTACAATTTCTAATAGCTCCCATGAGAGAAAAAAATATCAACATTAAGATTTTGAATTTTTTCCGATTACTTTTGGGAATTCTTATTTTATCGTTTCACCATCTGAAAGAGACTGATATATCATTATAATATCAAGTAGGAAAAAACTAACACTTTTTGAAAGAGACATTCTACACACAATTCCTGATCCATCTAGGTTTTATTATTGCTAACGTAAGTAAAGTTTTTCAAGTTCAATCACAGAAAATACTATATCTCTGTCCGTATATTACAGTAGTCAACGAAACGACGTGTTCACAAGCTGTGTGACAGACTCTCTGCACTTCAATGGCGTCTTATATTTTACTTTTTGCGATAAAATGTTAGGATTGATTTAAAACAGCCGACCTTTACGTTATGATTAATAATTTGATCTTTTTATTCTGAGTAAAAAAAAGGTGATATTTTCTATCAAACAGAATTAAAAGAGAAGAATTATCAAAAAATGAATTTACTTTTATATAATAATGAGTCGTAAAATGTTCTAAAGTGTTTGGGCACAACTATGTATTAAATAAACATCTTACTGCATATCTTGTGAAAATTAAAAAAACTGTTCGTAGTGAGATGGTGGCCCTAAAAAGGACTGTTTAAAGACACTATTTGAATATTTGACCTCCCAGGCCGTTCAGAGTTCTGCTGTGTTTATTGAACGCATAAGTCACAACCATTATGGTGGCAGTCTCACTGTGGGCCCGTATGGCGTGGGGGACGACATCACAGACAACGTTCTCAGATAAAAACTTAAAAATACAGTGGATCATTTCGCATTTCTGACCAGATGTATGCTGAACTTTGCGGGTGAGATGGCGGGTAGCAGGTTTGCGATTGTACTTGTGTAGGTCAAGATGACGGTTGACCCCTCTCCTTCACAATCTTCTCCTACAAGTACTTTTTATTCGAAAACTCACTCGTCAAAAAGCCACTCCTTTCTTTGGTACTTAATTGAGATTGATTATACTGGAGTGCTTATTTGACCTGAAATAATTGCTCGGTCATTCGAGGTCATGAGAGACTTTTCTGGTTTCCAGAAGAAATAGTTAATCTGAAATTGAATTGAAGTTAAAGCCGGCTTTTGAACTTCCATATTTACAAATGAGGAAGTACACACAGACACACACACACACACACACACACACACTAACACACACACATATGTATGTATATATGCTCGTATATATATATATGTGTGTGTGTGTGTGTATGTACTTAATTTTTCAATTATCATCATAGTATATAAATATGTATATACTCAATTATTTAATCATTATTATAGTATACACACACACACACACACACACATATATATATATATATATATATATATATATATATATATATATAGAGAGAGAGAGAGAGAGAGAGAGAGAGAGAGAAAGAGAGAGGGGGAAGAAAGAGATAGATAGATAGATAGATAGATAGATAGATAGATAGATAGATAGATAGATAGATAGATAGATAGATATGGCGATTCTCACGGGAAGATGCTAAATTATACGAACATCGTGTTTTTTCTTTCAGGAATTAAATGATTTAATAAGATTTCAACTTTACTTCAATGCTTTCTTTTCTGAAAGTAGAATCTTGTTCATTCTTGGCATCTTTTCATTTCTATTTAATTTCTTTTATTCAAGAACTATTGTCCGTACAAAACGTCAACATCAAATTTTGTGAAGAGATTTTCTCATATATTTCGATTATTATTTTGAAATCCAATTTCATTTTTTCTCACTATCTAAAAGAGACTTAGCTTTATATAAGACATATTTTTCACAGCGTGTATATATGTGCTGTAGCTTCATGCAGTGTATATATCAATGTAATGACTTTTTACATTTTTACACAATTTATGATATCATTTAAAATGACTGTAGGATATTTAATCTTTTTTCTATTCAAACATCATATAACACGCCTACATATAGGCATATATTCACATACTGAGGTGTATATAAATATTCAGAAAATTTCTAAAGATGTACTTTCAATCTTCTGTCTTTTCGAATTCTGGGTAAGTGTGTGGAAGAAATTACGAGAAACATTTTTGAAAAAAATTACCTTTTACAGTGAAAATGTTGGTGTTCTCAGAGGAGCCGTTTTCATATTATTCCAAGTTTAAAATAAAAATGACTTTTCTAAGAATATCCCACTCAATCACATACATACAGTTCTGTGCGGAGGAAGGTAAAAGAAATTATATTGATACATATTTCAAATTTTCACAAATGAATAATACGGATATACAAAGAAAAAAAATTGTTTAATATGTGACAACCCAATTTCTAATATGGCAGAAAAATAAGTTGACTGGGTGAAAAGTAATGTTGGGAAAGATATAACCAGAATTACAACTTCAAACAAAATATTTACATTTTGCAACATGTCTTTAAAAGAGCGTTTAAAAACCTGACGTAACCCCTGAAATGAATTAATCATGGAGGAAAAATTCTTTTGATCAGCTATAGAAATAAAATACTTCATCATGTAATTTTGGAATCTGAATAAATGATAGTGAAATGGTTCGAAGGAGATGATCAAAAAATTGTTTTCAATTTATGAACACAAAGATGTTACAAGATGAACAATTTAAGAAAACAAATATAAGGCATTGACACATGTTTAAAGGGAGATAAGTCATTATAACTTAACACTTCGATATTTGAAACACGACTTGAGTTTGTAGCAAGATAATTCACAAAAATTTAATAAACGCGTTATTAGATATAAATACTCGTATGCCTTGATTAGTGCGGTTAATCAGTCACCTATACTATCCAAAACAAAACTGTTTGAGGTTTTATTATAAATTGATATTTTTCTATTTCAGCTCATACTTAGTTCCATGAATTTGTACAGTAAGGTTTCTATTTAATTTCTTTTCGAATAGATGAAATTCGAACGTGTTTTTATCTTCAATTTATTAAAACTGAAATTTTCGGATCATTCAAAATATGATATTCGACCCAAAATGGGAGTGATAAAGAAAATCCAAGATATGCCCACCAGAAATCGGCACCTGACGAAAATGATATGCTTAACTCACAAATTGTTACATTAGATCGTCGATATATTTGGACCATTATTAAAAAGAAAATCTGCCATAAATCTGAAATAAAATTATTTCAGTACATCTTATAGAACCGGTGACACATACACACACGCACACGCACACACACACACACACACACACACACACACACACACACATATATATATATATATATATATATATATATATATATATACATATATAACAGTGTAAATGGTTGGACTTCTAAAAAAATAACCGTAATAACTTGCATTATAAATTTCTATTTGTAAAATACCGATATGGGAATTTTTATTTGAATCAAATAATTATTTTTATCTTTTCTAAGAGATTCTTGATTTATTGTTTGGAATAGCATCATTCTCAGCCAAATTTAAAACCTCAGCGGCCAAATATTCCATGAAGAATATTTAAGTAGACAGAAACATAGTTGCCTTTGCGAAGAAAACGGTTTATTATTACAGACGGGATCGCTTTAGATGAGCGAGTCTTACTTCCTACCGTTACTTTTCCTCCCTGTCTACGTCATGTCATCTCGCTGTAGGTATGATGTACAATGAAATGATAAGAGAGAGAGAGCCCTGATACTAGGTTTGAATAGACTCAACAGTAGGCTCCTGACACCAGTTGATATTTTAAAATAGTTGTGGGAAGGGACATTTTTTTTTGTTCGTTTTTTTTTTTTTAATTTTTGGCTTTTTGAATTCGGGACTCAGCTTCCCCCAAATAAGTAACGTTGAGGACTTTAGTTCAATTAATTAATAAATAAACTTATAATGCTTTCATTGAACTTTAGAAAATATTAACTATCTTTCTGATATCATTCATAAGATTGAAGTATTTTTTAAACCCTACTTGTTAACAACTTTGCTATATTTTGATGTTTTTTTTTCAATATAAACAAAACAAAACATTACAAAACAATTTAATCGCAAAATGCCTTGAAATTATTATAAAAGCAACTATTTCAACTCTATCAGGTTCAGTTTTACTGTTTCTTTTGTGAAATCAAGGAAAACTTAGCTGACTTCCAACGACTGAGCAAGAAAAAACTGCCAAAAACATTGTATAATTTGTAGCATTGACATTTTTAAAAAAAGAGGCAAACAGAAAATTATTTTTATATCTCAGATTGGTAATCTTTCAGTTTAGCATAGCGTAAAATTAAAATAATGTATTGGAATATCCTGATAATATTCACGAATTTTATTTGGTAAATAAATATCATAAAATGTTCTTGTATTTTCAAAAGGTCAGAATATAATTTCAAAAAGCATGTCATTTCTGTGATGATTTAGTGGACTCTACTGAAAATTAAATTCCCACAAATACTCTTGAAAATTACGACAAGAATTAGGCACAAATGAGGAGTTATTCCAATCATTAAGGCATGAATTTATACGTCAAAATCATCACAATTACAAATATTCTCTCATTTATTTGATTTCAGCTGTTAATAATCAATGTGTATTTCAAATATTTTCTTGATATTCTTCTAATGAATTATTCATAATCCTGAATAAATACTTTCCATATTTTCTATTTACTTTTTTTATCTAATTATTACAAACACTTTTTTTTCTTGTTTTTACACCGTTAAACAGTCGGATAACCTTTATGTGCGTAAAATGATATGATTGCTTTTAGGCCTTTTTCCGAAAAATAGACAAATATCTCAGAATGACATTACTATGTTTACAGAGTTTTATGGTTTCATACGCATGGCTGATTCTAATGTAAACTGTTTTTGGTTCACATAAAGCGTGCTCAGTTGCCAAGCCAATTTCTATTGGTCATTAAACCGCCCTTTCTATCACCTGATATGCTTACTACTACGTCCGCACATTCACACAAAGCTCTATAAATTGATATGCTTCACCCACTTGGGCACTGTAGATGATTTTCAGCTTGGAACGTTCATCATGACTACTTGTAGGAGAAGATTGCAAAAGGCACGTGCCAATCGTCATCGTTATTTCCACTAGTTCAACCGCAGGCCTGTTACACGCCGTCGTTCTCGCAAAGTTCGTGTCCAGCGTACATCTATTGTCGAATACGAAGGAAACCGACTGTTTAGAATTTACCGAGAGAAAGTTATCCGTGATGCTGTCTCCATTGCCGAGCAAGCCGAAAGAGAGTATGTCAGCTTCATGGATTTGTTCGATGCGCGCAAGAAAAATATCAGAGTTCTGTGTGGCCTGGGCGGTTAAATATTGAAATATTGTCTCTAAACGGCCCTTTTTATTTTCTCTAAACGGCCCTTTTCAGGGCCACCAACTTTCTACGAAGTCTTTTCCAATCTTTACAAGCTATGCAGTAAAATATCTATCTAGTACATAGCCATGTCCAAACACTTTGAACATTTTCGACACCTCATTCTATAAACATAAGAAGAGTTTTTTAATTTGAAAAGAAAACTTTACAGAAAAATGTCTAAATTTTTTGTGTAAAGATAATGAAAACAATTTAATGTTTCGAGTCAATATTTACGTTTCATCGACGAAACGTTAGTTATTAGAGAGTCTGCCAACACCCAATTGATTACTGTAATATGGCGGTCAAAAGAAATGTTATTTTCTGTGTTGAAAACCATTACTTTATCTTAACAGTAATAAGTCCTCAGAAGAGTTTATTTACATTCAGTAAAATAAATATATATAAAACATTGTGGATTGGTATTTTTCTTCATATTATAATTAATTAATAATGATCGTAACTTTTAAACAGTAAAATCTCAGTCTCTTGCAGATAGTGACAGAATAAAATGAGAATTTAAAGAAAAATAATCGAATTATTTGGAATCTCTATAAAAAAAAAATCTGATGCTAATATTTTCTTTCTTTTCACGAGAAATAGCCCTAAAATGTCAGTTCGCTTGTAAAATTGAGAAAGATGAAAACAAAAACAAGAAGATATTTTATTTCATTTTCAAGTTTTTCTGTTTTCTCAAAAAAGAATGCCCAAATACATCTTCTGCAGTGATTCTCCGGTTCCCCTCCCCCCAAATGTATCTTTAATCTATGTATCAGTCATTATCTTCTTCAAAAAGAGGATGAGATACAATTACAAGAAAATGTAATTTCTCCAAAGTCTAGAATAGAAACTTCTTTGAAATAATTTCGTCTTTCATTAAATAACTACCGAACATCTTATTAAAATGAATTAGTTTATTAATAAAAACAATCAAGATATGTTATGTGTGAAATAATTATAGTATGAAAGTTTATAATAATGAATCAGAAACAATGAATGAAAAAAGAAACTCATCGATTTTTAAAAGCTTGAATAGATAAATTGGAGAAAAGCTTTGTAAAAATCATGATCTTGCCTTTCCAAAATACACATATATACAAGATATCTGGATATTCCATGATATAAGATATATTATTGTTTCATCGATAAAATTATTTCAATAATGACGACATTCTTATCGATATGTAAATATTATTTTACGCCGTTAGACTGAAGGGTTACCAATAAGGACTGATTTTTTATTTTCATTGTAGTCCAATAATTAGTTGATTTGAATCAAAAATAAATCAAGGTGTTTTGTATGTAAAATATTTCTAACTTAAATTATTATAGTTATTTCTTTGTTCATATCATCCCAACTTTTTACATTATGCATTTAAAAAATATCTACGGTTCCATAATGTGTACAAATAATTTTCATATCAGACTTCTTTTCAATTCTTCTTTTTTTTCTAATGGTAAAGATGCGTGGCAGATTTGTTCTTTCAATACTGGTACAAATATATCGATGATAAAAGACACTTTAATACGAGTTTGGGAATTTTTTTTTTCTTTTTTGTAAAATGATAAAATTACGTGGTAGGATCGGAAGTATATTTCCAAATGAATACTATGGATGTAAAACATTTTTTTTTCAAATTGAATTCATTCAATATAAAATTGAAATATAAATGCAGAATATTTTATTCTAAAAATGAATACAAGTTCATTACATTCAATACTACAATCATCATTATCATCATCATTATATTATACTGTCTTATGAATTGCTACTTTCGGATGCATTTTTTTATTTTGAATTTCTTTCTCTCAATCTCTGACAGGGACTGAACTTTATATAAATCAGATATTCACAGCGTATATATATATATATATATATATATATATATATATATATATATATATTATATATATATATATATATATATGTATGTATATATATATAGATATATATATATGTATATGTATATATATATATGTATATATATATGTATAAATATATGGATATATGTATATGTATATATATATATACATATATATATACATATATATACATATATATATACATATATATATACATATATATATATATACATATATATAAATATATATATATGTATATATATACGTATATATATATATGTATATATATATGTATATATATGTATATATATAAGTATATATATATGTATATGTATATATATAAGTATATATATATGTATATCTATATATGTATATTTATATATGTATATATATATGTATATATATACATGTATATATATATATATGTATATTTATGTATATATATATGTGTATATATATGTATATATATTTGTATATGTATATATGTATATTTGTATATGTATGTATATATTCGTATATATAAATACATATTTGTATATGTATATATATATATTTGTATATGTATACATATATATTTGTATATGTATATATATGTATTTGTATATATATATTTGTATATATATATATTTGTATATATATATATATATATATATATATATATATATATATATATATATATATATATATATATATATATATAGTAGCTTTATGCAGTGTATATATCTATATAATGACTTTTGGCAATTTAATATTATTCTCAATATCCTCTGAAATGAACGTAGAATATTTCCTTCATTTTCTATTCAAAACATTGGGTAACACTCGTATTTTTCATCAAAGAATCGCCTACGTATAGACATATACGCATACACTGAGATATTCTTTTAATCTTCTCTCTTCCATCTGGGCATGTGTGTGGGGTTAATTGCGAGAATTCATTCAAAAATGTAATAGAATTGATCATTAAATGTTGTCAAAAATCGGTTATATCATAATGGTCTGTAGACTTTGAAAATGTTAGTTGCCACAGATAGGACCGTTTTCACATTGGTCTCAGTGTAAAATGAATATGCTTTCTAGAAAAAAATCCTGTTTAGATTCATTTATATATGTGTATTATATTTGCATATTTATGTATATCTAAACTCTCATATTTTATAATTTTAATCCAGCTCTTTTTCTTTATCTAAGGAATTCATCAAGTAAATCTCGAACTTGAATGAATGATAGTGAAATGTTTCGAAAGAGATGATCAGAAAATTATTTTCGATCTTTTAACACAAAGATGAAGTAACAAGATAAACGATTAACGAAAACAAAGAAAAGTCATGGACGCATGTTTAAAGGGAGATAAGTCATTATAACTTAATTCAATATTCGGAACACGACTCGACTTCAAATCGAGACAAGTCAAAAACATTAATAAACTTACACTCGTTATTAAATATAATTACTTGTAAATGTGTCAGGAGCCTACTATTGAGCCAATTCAAACCTGGTTTCAGGGTGCCCCCTCTTATCATTTCATAGTACATGATACCCACAGCAAAATGACATGGCGTGGTAAGGGAGGAAAAGTAACGGGAAAAACTAAGACTCGCTCATCTCATGCGACCCTGTCTGTCGTAACGAAGCGTCTTCTTTGCAAAGGCAACTCTGCCCCAAACTACTACATTTTAGAGAAAGAAAACCCTGGCATAACTGAGATTTGGGGTTTAGCCAATTAATGATATTCGACCAAAGATGCAATTGAATTTTTATTTATAGATACAACCAATTTATACCTGTGATGAGTCTTTTTAATAGACATACCAATGCAAGGCTCGGAAATGCCTTCACGAAATCGGCATCTGCCAAAAATAAAACACAAAACTCATATAAAAATTAATTTTATCGTTGATATGTTTGTACCATTATTAAAAAGAAATTCTGCCCAAAATCTGATATAAAACTATTTGTGTACATCTCAATGAAAAGGGGATATATTTTCAAAATATATAGTGAAAAAAGTTTGGATAATGTAAATAATTATAAATGCATTATAAATTCTTACACGTAAAATACCGAGATGTAATTCTCTTTATCAACTAATTATTGGATTTTTTTCTTATTCTATAAAAAACGGAGTCTATTTCAATTCTAAATATCAGGAAAAAAATTGATCATGTGATTGTACCCATCTGATAAAAGACAGAGAGTCTTTTATGATGACAGTAATATAATATAAAAAAAAAAAATCATGTGATTGTACCTGACCCCCTTACTTTTTCCCCGTTACTTTTCCTCCCTTCCTACTTCATGTCATCTTGCTGTAGGTATAATGTACAATGTAATGATAAAAGGGAGCGCCCTGACACCCGTTTTGAATAGGCTCAACAGTAGGCTCCTGACACCAGCTGATATTTTAGCGCTCACATTTTCAAATTTTGTTTTTTCTGTTATTTTCTGACCAATCAAAAGTCAACTAAGTGCAGAGCTGCTGTGGGAGCCGACTTTTACATTATCAACATATCTGTTACTTTTATCACACTAACTACGATGGCTTTTTGAATTAGTTCGGAAGGTGATTAGAACGCCGATGGGGCAAAATCTAAAGACACTGCAATATTCAAATAGCATTATTATAATATGAAAATTTATTCCTTGATAAATTCATTTCATGATAAAAACAAAAATGCATTATTTGAATCAGAAAATAAAGTTTCATAAAATGAAATACGATGATGATGATGATGATGATGATGATCATCATCATCATCATCATCATCGAAATATGCTTTAAGTAAAATTGATTAAGTATAACATCGTGTCCCTGACTATTTATTTCTAATGATTATTTCCTGAGTCCAATGTATAATTTAATGTCTGTTGACTTGACTAAAATTTTAGTTTTTAATAATGTTTTATTCGCGTGTATGTTCTGAATTTTAAAAAAAAATGCATTGATTGTGGATTGGGGTTAGCTCTTTTACCCGGAAAGTAATGAACCACTCGTGTAAGCCGAGAAGCAAACGCAGACCTCACACGTTGCAAGCAAGCATAATACCACTGGAATACCGATGCTCACGAAATAATCCGATTCTCTGACTCTGGCAAAATGAGACTGGATAGATTGTTTTGTACCAAACCTTGAAATTTTGCATTTGAGATTCTAGCTTTTAGTTGTATTCGAACCCTACCACTGGTGTCAGAAATAAATAAATATATTACCTACCGAACATAAAAACAACCGTATTTGAAATTTATTTTTGAAATTTCAAGTAGGTTTCCTAACGTATTGATTGAATTGTCGACCGTTATGAAAGAGCTTATATCAATTTTTAGATTGAATTTAAATTTTATATTGAAAAAATTCAATTTGGAAAAAAATCAACAATTTTAACTACATAGTATTTATTTAGAAATTTACTTCTGATCCTATGGTATAATAATCAGCAAGCTAATCTCGATAGCCCATTACTACTGTAAAAGTTACTCTAATCACAGAAAAAACGTTTCTCTTGACTGTTATATAACAGCAGTAGACAAAACAAATTGTTGACAGCCTGTATGGAAGACTCTCTATTTACAGCAATTTTCAGGGGAAGATGCTAAATCACATGAACGTTGTTTTTCCTTCTTTCAGAAAGAAAATAATTTGATAAACATTCAACTTTGCTTTCATGCTTTCTTTTCTGTTGAAATCTTTTTTAATTGTAAAAATTTATCCGATATATTAAAACATTTCTGTTTGAGGAAATAGTTTGGATTTTCACTTTGTTAAATCGTGGATGGAAAGGGATATTAATCTGTCTTCCAGAATGAATGATATTCAAAGAATAGAAAATACCAATAACACGAAATAAACATATGAAGAAAGTCTAAGAAGTGACCTGATTGGCTTTATTCATTTTTTTCCTTTATCGCTTTGAAAGAGAGTTCAGGATCTGCTTAATAATATTTCTATCTACTTTACCTCCTTTGTCACGCCCTGTCATCATACTATAAGTAGGGTGTACACAGGGAATGCCCGACATGATGTTCAAATAGGCTCTACAGTAAGTTCCTGACAGCTGATAATATTTTAGCGCTCACATTTTCAAAAATTCACTTGTGTCTTATTTTTCAGCCTATGAAAATTGAATTAATTGCAGAGCTGCCATGGAAGTCGACTTGGCTCATGTATATTTAGAGTAAAAATTTAAAGTGTGATTTTAATTAAAAGGTATAGTTAAAGAACATATTTATCAGGTATTAACGTAATAATGAAATTAAACCTTTATTCATTCAAATTTAGAAAAGGAATTCTACGATTTCGTGGCAACAACATCTGATATAGACATAATTAGTTTTTTAGTTAAAAAGTAAACGTTTTGAAAATTCTGTACTGATTTTGGAGTCACTTCAAAGCAAAGATTAACTTATTCTAGTGCATATCTCGTATTGAATAAACTGTTCATAGAAAGTGGCTGGCCCTAAAAAGGGGCATTCTCAGACAATATTTTGATATTTAACCCTCAAATCAGAATTCTGCTTTGTCTCTTTATCGCATAGGCGACATCTAATAAGGCGACAATCTTACTTTCGGTCTACACAGCGTAGGTGATGGCAACACGTAATTCAGACAAGAGATACGCCTGTTAGTAGCCCTGCTGGCTGGGTGGCGGGTAGCAGGCTTGCTGATACCCTGACTGTGTGACTTGGGGTGACGCTTGTCGCCTCTTCTTCCCAATTGTTTTCCACTTGGAGACATGATGAATATTTGTTGCTGAAATGTCTGAATAGATAGATAATATCACTTTATACAGCTTTGATATTTGAACATTCAGACGTCGTAGGGAACACCTCACTTAATAGAAAAGGTGATTTAATGACCGGTGGAAATTGTCATCGTTATTTTCAACAATATTTGTGTAAATTTCATCGTCATTAAGACTGGCAGAATGAGCGGGATCACAAAATTTATTAACTTTATTTTTAAAACTATATTTTGACATTTTTTAGATGCAAACATATTTTATGATATTTGTTTATATAAAATATATTGTTTCAACGATAGAATTGTTAGAATAATAGTAAAATCATTATATATTTCATTTTTGATAATTTTGTGTAAGATCTAAGTGAGAGGTTGCACATTAGATTGTGTTTGGGGGAAATTATCTCTTACAAATTGAAATATCATGTATTTGTTCATAGAACTGATTGAAATTAGCCTTTGTTGAATTATGTATGGAAACAAATTTTACAATATTTCCAAGATTCAATGAAAATTTGATGTAATAAAAAATGTATTTGCTTGTAATCTTCGTGCTGATTTAGTGGACTCTAATGAAGATGAAATTTACACAAATACTCTCGAAAATCACGACAAGAATTAGGCACAACTGAGAATTCATTCCCATCATTCATACATGAATTGGTCGGGCGAAATTATCACACTTACAAATATTCTCTCATTTATTTGATTTCAGCTGTTAATAATGAATGTGTCAATTCAAATTCAAATAAATTATTCATAATTCTGGATAAATAGTTTCCATTATTTCTATTTACTTTTTCTTTCTCATCATTGAAGACACTTTTTTTTCATATCGTTAAACTGTCGGATTATGTTTCAACACAAAGAATACTATCATTGCTTTCAAAATAAAGATCAGCTATTTTTTACGATTCAAAAGAAAAATATGTCAAAATAACATTACTATTTTTACTGAGTTTTCTAGTTTCATACGCATGGCTGATTCTAATGTAAACTGTACCTGGTTCACATAAAGCGTACGCAGTTGCCCAGCATATTTCCATCGGTCATTAAATGTGGGATTGTGTATAAAATCCGATCATTACTGGGGGGCTCAGTACTTTTGACCTTGTGCCGGACTAAGATATACCTATTAACACCAACATCAGGCACTCGACTTGTGCGTTAATTTCCATATCTGTTTGCATTAGCTACATGGATGAGCGAATTATTCCTGTAAAATCATTTTGATCCACACTGAAAGTGGAATAGTTGAAAGCATTTTAGATTTGAAATTCAGCTTCTTAAAAAAATCTCTTAAAAAAAGCTTCCAATCTAAAATTATGAATTGATTCTATCTCAGCCTCTTATTCCATTTGATTGTAACTTTTGGCAATATCGAGTTTTACACACATTAAAGTTACATCTTTTGAAAAATATTTATGTTTAGCTTTTTAGAAAAAAATCCCACTTGATCAATATGAGAGACTTACTTATATACACTTTTGTAAAAACTTGAAAATAAAGTAAAGTATTATTTTTCTTGGGATCATTTCTATTTTATCAGCTGACTTATATTTACAAACAGCTTCCATAGAAAGAAAAAATGTCAACGTTTGGATTTTAAAAATATTTTGATTATTTCGATCATTTTTGGAAATTCTCATTTTATTGTTTCACCGCCTGGAAGATATTGAGATTTTGTTATAAAAAATTACGATTATGGTTAATAAATTGAAATAACAGAGAGAAAAATTCACATATATATATATATATATATATATATATATATATATATATATATATATATATATATATATATATATATATATATATATATATGTATATATATATATATATGTATGTATATATATGTGTATATATATATATATGTATGTAAATGTTTGTATATATATATGTATATTCATGTATGTACATGTATACATATATATATATATGTATATATATGTGTGTGTGTGTGCGTGTGTCTGTGTCTGTGCATGTATTATATGTATACATACAAATTAAATTTCTCATTGGAAGTTTTTTGTAAATATGGGAGCCCAGACGCGACTCAAATAATCTTCGTTTAATGGTGAACCAATTGAAAGTGTCATTCTAGACACTATTCATGATATATATAGGTTTTATTATTGTTAACAGACGTAAAGATTTTCAATTTGAATCACAGAAAATTATTTTCTTTGTCCGCTATATTGCAGTAGTCAACGAAACGAGGTGTTGACAAACTGTATGGCAGACTATCTACACCTCGTGGATGTATAATGATTTACGTTTCAAGGATAAAAAGTAAACATTGACTTTAAATAGCCCAACTCTACGTTATGCTTATTAATGTTTTTCTTATATTTAGACAAGAAAATACATATTTTTCTTCCAAGTGAAAGAGAATAATTTTAAAAAAATCAATTATGTTTATAAAATGAGGTATAGAAAAAATGTTCTAAATTGTTTGGACACGTCCATATGGTAGATAAACATTTTACTGCATATCTTGTGAGAACGAATGAAAAAACTGTTCGTAGAAATTGTGTGGCCCTAAAAAGGGCCGTTTGTGTGGCCCAAAAAAGGGCCGTTTGTGTGGCCCTAAAAAGGGCCGTTTAGAGAAAACATCTCGATATTTAGCCTCCCAGTCCACACAGCATTTTGAAATTTTTGTTGACTGCATACACCACATCCTCTAGGTCGACCGACTCATTATTGTTCAGCTCGGAGTGAATAATGGCATCAAGAACAACTCTCTCAAAGTAATTAATAACCAGGCGGGTTGCCTCGTATTTCAGACCAGATGTACGCTGGACACAACGTTCGCGAGAACGACGGCGTATAACAGGCATTTGGTTAAACTTGAGTAAATCACGATAACGATTGGCACGTCTCCTTCGCAATCTTAATCTACATGTGGACATGATGAGTGTTTGACGCTGCAGATCAACTGAAGTGCCCGAGTGGGTGAAGCATATCAATTTATACAGGTTTGTGTGAATTTGAGGACGTAGCAGTAAGCATATCACGTGATAGAAAGGGTCACTAAAGGACCAATGGAAATAGGCTGGGCAACTGAGTACGCTTTCTGTAAACGAGCAGTATCTTATGAGAGAAATACCAGCCAAGCGTATGAAAACCCTAAAACTCTGGTAACATCATACTTTTCTTTTCATATTTTGATCTATTTTTCCTGAAAAACCTTTGGATAAAAAAAAATGGCCAATTTTTATTTTAAAAGCAATGATATTATTGAACTCATGTAAAGGTCATCTAACAGTTTAGCGATGTAAAAAGAAAATAAATATTTCTAACAATGGAATTGAAAACATAAATTAGAAAAAATATAAATATTGAAGATAATGAATAATTGATTAAAATTACATAAAAAAAATATTCAGCATACACATTGATTATTACCTGCCAAAATCAAATAACAGAGAGAATTTTTGTTTTTGTGATAATTTCACCGGACAAATTCATGTATTACTAGATGGAATAGGGCCTCAGATGTGCCAGTCAAAAAATGTCCAACGGTATTTGTGTAAATTCTATCATCATTGGAGACAACTAAATTAACACAGAAATATAAACAGTTAAAAAATAATATTCAAATTATTTCAAAACGGAAATATATTTGATGATACTTATCAATACGTTATTGTTTTGTCGATAAAATTGTTAGAATAATGTTTTTAAAAAATTCTATGCAGGTAGACTGTAGGATTCAAAATATAGAACATTCCATCATTGATTTTTTTTTCTGTACTATCATACATTTTTTTTGTTAGTTCCTTCTTTAGAATCAAAGTAAATTTGAAAGAAAATATAAAGAACGTGTAGCGGATGTTCTTCCTAGAATTCTGAATATCTTTTCTTTGTGATTTTATATTCATTTTCTTATTCCAAGTTGATTATGTGATTCGGAACGCGCCGACAAAATCAGTTGAACTACATTCATACACAAAATAGTTGATTTATTTTTGATTCTATTATACTTCCTGTAAAAAATATGGTGATTCTCAAGGGAAGATGCTAAATCACACAAACATCGTTTTTTCTTCTTTCAGAAATTGAATGTTTTAATAGAATTGTTACTTTACTTCAATGTTTTCTTTGCTGAAAGTAAAATCTTGTTTATTCTGGTCATCTTTTCATTTTGATTTACTAATCTGTATTCAAGAACTATTTTCCATAGAAAACATCAACATTTTATTTTGTGAAGAGATTTTCTTGAATATCATGATAATTATTCTCAAATCCAATTTTATTTTTTCACTATCTGGAAGAGACTGTGCTTTATACAAAACTTTTTTTACAACGAATATACATATATATATATATATATATATATATATATATATATATATATATATATATATATATATATATATATATATATATATATATATATATATATATGTATATATATATATATGTATATATATATATATGTATATATGTATATATATGTATATATGTATATATATATATATACGTATATATATATATGTATATATATATGTATAAATATATATGTATATATATATGTATATATATATGTATATATATATATATGTATATATATTTATGTATATATATATGTATATATGTATATATATATGTATATATGTATATATATATGTATATATATATATACATATGCTGAAGCTTCATGCAGTGTATATATCAATGTAATGACTTTTTCACATTTTCTATTCGAAACATCGAGTAACACGCCTACATAGATGCATATTTCAACATAATGAAGTGTATATAAATATATATAAAAATTCCTCTATAAATATAGTTTTAATCTCTTATTTTTTCACATTCTGTATAGGTGTGTGGAAGTAATTACGAGAAATATTCTTTAAGAATTTATCAGTGATTGTAATGGTGAAAATATTGGTGGCTTCAAAAGGGCTATTTTCACAAATGAATTATATGTATTTACAAAAAAAACTTCTTCAGTATGTGACAACTTCTGAATACGGTTAAAAAGTAAGAGAACCGGATGGAAGGTGAAAAATATAACTGAAATTACAACTCCAAAGAAGATATTTCATTTTGCTATACTTTCTCAGGAGAGCGTCAAAAAAAACCGTGGTAACACCTGAAACGAATCAGTTATAGGAAAAAATCTGATAAAAACAAAATCCAAGAACATTTAAAATAATTTTAACCCAGCTTTTTTTCTCCATCGAAGGACTTTATTACGTAAATTGCCAATCTAAATGAATGATAGTGAAATGGTTCGAAAGAGATGATCAGAAAATCATTTTCGATTTTTAACACCAATATGAAACCACAAGATAATCATAAAAAACAAATGAAAGCCTTGAACGCATGTTTAAAGGGAGATAAGTCATTATAACTTAACACTACAATCAAAAACATTGATAAACCCAGACTCGTTATTAAATATAATTACATGTATATCTTTATTTGTGCAGTTAATTAGTCTGTGTACTATACAAAATCTATCTGTTCGAAGCTTAATATTAATTGATATTTTTGCGGTATAACATATGTTGATAAAGGAAAAGTCGGCTCCCACGGCAGCTCTACAGATTGTTGACTTCTGATTGGTCAGAAAATAACACAAAAGACAAGTTTTGAAAATGTGAGCGCTAAAATATCAGCTGGTGTCAGGAGCCTACTGTTGAGCCTATTCAGACCGGGTGTCAGGGGGCTCCCTCTTATCATTTCATTGTACATGATATGTACAGCGAGATGACATGACGTGGTAAGGGAGGAAAGGTAACTGGATAAAGTAAGACTCGCTCATCTCATGCGACCACGTCTGTGATAATAAACCGTTTTCTTTGCAAAGGCAACTATGCTCCTGTTTACTATGTAAACGTGGTCATCAAATGAAATCGGGGGCTGGGTTTAATCACATGAAAACCTTTCTTTCTTCTGATATTTAGAATCGGACTATTAATAATAGACTCTGTCATCTATCAAATAAAATAAAAACAATTATTTGATTCAAACAAAAATTCACACATCAATGTATTAGCGATGAAAATTTATAATGCGATTTATAACATTTTTTTTTATTATCCCAGTCTTTTACACTATCTGTTAGAACATACACACACACACACACACACACACACACAAACATATATATGTATATATATATATATATATATATATATATATATATATATATATATATATATATATACATCCAGTTTTATTAGATTTACTCAAATGATTTATGGCAGATTTTCCTTTTCAATAATCGTACGAATAATTCGACAATAAAATGAACTATTAAATGAGTTTGACGCTTTATTTTATTCATATGTTGATAATGTAAAAGTCGGCTCCTACGGCAGATCTGACGTTTGTTGTCTTTTGATTGGTCAGAAAATAACACAAAAGACAAGATTTGAAAATTTGAGCGCTAAAATGTTAGCAAGTGTCAGGAGCCTACTGTTGAGTCTATTCAAACATGGTGTCAGGGCGCCCCCTCTTATCATTTCATTGTACATGATACGTAAAGCTAGATGACATGACGTGGGAAGGGAGGAAAGGAAACGGGAAAAAGTAAGACTTGCTCATCTCATGCGACCTCGTCCGTAATAATAAACCGTTTTCTTTGCAAAGGCAACTATGCTCCTGTCTACTTGGAAATTCATCGAGGAATATTTGGCCAGTAACGTAATGGAGTTGGAAGGAAAAGTTTATATGTAAAGTAGATCATCAAATGAAATCGGGGGCGGGGTTCAATCCCATGAGAACCTTTCGTTTTCTAAGATTTAGAATGGGACAACTTATATATAGATTCTGTGGTTTTTAAATGAAATAAAAATAATTATTTGATTCAAACAAAAATTCAAATATCGATATTTTAATGATAAAAATTTATAATGCAAGTCATTACGTTTATCTCTTATTATCCCAACCATTTACACTGTCTGCTAAAACACACACACACACGCACACACGAACACAAATACAAACACACACACGTGTAATTTTATATCAGATTTATGGCAGATTTTCTTTTTAGTAATGGTTCAAATATGCCGACAATAAAATGAACTATTAAATGAGTTTGACGCTTTATTTTTGTCGGGTGCCGATTTCTTGTGGGAATGTCTTGGCTTTTCTCTATCGCTTCCATTTTTGCATGATTCCTGAATCTCCAAAAATCAAAGATAAAAACACGTGCCAATTTCATTTATTCAAAAAGAAAATAGATACAAGCTTACCACTAACACATTTTATAATGCCTTACACTAATAGAAGTACGCTTATTGATATTTCTAAAGGAGTAATTTTTCAGAGCATCTTTTTTTCCGAATTTACAGCTACTTCCAGTATCAAATAGAGAAATACTTTGATTGGTGGGGTTTTTGATGAAGTCCGCTTAAGGCATTTCTATACAAATTAAAAGAAGTAAGTATTTACTGAAGAAGAAAAAATTATTCATAATGAGTCATTGGAAACTATCTAGAGCTTTTCTCTGGTCCCACAAGGGAAAAGACACAGTTTTCTTCTCACAAAATATTCAGGTTATTCGAGAACTCAACATTATCTAACTTCAGTTTTAATGAACTCTATACACGTTAGTAATAATCAAGCTGGAATATCATACTATTGTCCCATAGCAAGGTGTCCCAGATATATAGGAAGATGAGTTTAGACTGGTAGAAAACCTCAAACTTAAAGGCATGAAGCGGGTATCACTCTTACAGTAGTTATGGTCCGTCCAGATCAGCTTGCTGATTATTACGCCATGGGATCGGAAGTAAATTTCCAAACATTTACTATGGAAGTAAAAAAAAAAATTTTTATTACCATTGAAATTTTTAAAATATTTTGATCACTTTTGAGAATTCTTATTTTATTGTTTCACGATCTGAAAGAGACTGATATATCGTTCTAATATCAAGTAGGAAAAAACTGACACCTTTTGAAAGAGACATTCTAGACACAATTCCCGATCCATCTAGGTTTTATTATTGCTAACGTAAGTAAAGTTTTTCAAGTTCGATCACAGAAAATACTATATCTCTGTCCGTATATTACAGAAGTCAACGAAACGAGGTGTTCACAAGCTGTATGGCAGACTCTCTGCACTTCATTGGCGTCTTATAATTTACTTTTTGTGATAAAATGTTTGGATTGACTTAAAAACAGTGAACATTTACATTATGATAAATAATGTTATCCTTTTATTCAGACAAAAAAGGCTATGTTTACTATCGAAGAGAATTAAAAAAAAATAATTATCAAAAAATTCTCTAATGATTATAGAATAAGAAGTCGAAAAATGTTTCAAAGTGTTTGGGAAAGTCTATATAGTAAATAAACATTCTACTGCATATCTCGTAAGAATTGAAAAAAACTGATCGTAGAAAGTTGGTGGCCCTAAAAAGGGCCGTTTAAAGACAATATTTTGGTATTTAGCCTCCCAGTCCGAACAGAGCTCTGCTATGTTTATTGAGCGCATAAGTCACATCCATTAGGGCTACAGTCTCTCTGTTGGCCCGTACGGCGTGGGAGATGGCATCACGGATAACGTTCTCATAGAAAATCTGAAAAACGCGGCGGGTCCCCTCGTATTTTAGACCAGATGTACGCTCAACACGAACTCTACGGGTGAGACGACGTCGGGTAGCAGGCTTGCGATTGTACTTCTGTTGGTCACGATGACGATTGGCACGTCCCCTTCGTAATCTTCTTCTACATATAGTCATGATGAGTGTTTGACGCTGCAGATCATCTGTAGTGCCCGAGTGGGTGAAGCATATCGTTTTATACAGCTCTGTGAGAATGTACGGACGTAGTAGTAAACACGTCACGTGATAGAAAGGGCAACTGAAGGACCAATGAAAATAGGCTGGGCAATTGAGCACGCTTTTTCTTAACGAGCAGCAGCTTATAAGAAAAATACCAGCCAAGCGTATGAAACACTAAAACTCTGTTAATGTAATACTTTCCTCTCCAGATTATTATTTATTTTTCTGGAAATTGTTTTGATTGTAATCCTTATTTTGAAAGCAACGATATTATTGTACACACAAAGGTAATCCCGATAGTTTAGTGGTGTAAAAATAAAACAAATATTTTTTATAATAAAAAATAACATAAATTGAAAAAATACAAGCATAAAAAAATGTCTCTTGAATTATGAATGATTTTTTAAAATGATACCAAGAAAATATTTCATATACACATTGACTATTGACTGCTGCAATCAAGTAGATAACAGAATTTATTTTTAAATTTTGCTGGATGATTTCATACATTTATGATGGGAATCGGTCCTTAGATGTGTCGAATTCTCGTCGTAATTTTCTTATTGTTCTCAGGCAAAAATTTCCATCAGTATTTGTGTATATTTCATCGTCATTAAAGACAACTAAATTAGCACAGGAATTACAAGCTTGTTTTAAAAATTATATTCCTACCTTTTCAAAACGCAAATCTATTTCAGGATATCCATCGATATATTATAGTTTAATAAAATTGTCTGAATAATTCCAATATCAAATTGAAATTTAAATCCAGAACATTTTAATATGAAAATGAATACAAGCTCTTTCATATGAGTTGATAATTTGAATATTACGTTAAAAAACTACTTGAAATTTCAAATCATAAATTATAAATAAGCTGATTTTCGCTTCAGAATATAAAATAGTTATTCCCTCAGGACACCAACTGCCAACGTTTTATTACGGCTAAAAGCTAGAATTTTGAATGCCAATTTTTAGGGATTGCACAAAACTATCTACCCAGCTTCATTTTGCCAGAGTCAGAGAATAGGATTTTTATGCGAACATCGGTATTCCAGTGGTATTATGCTTGCATGCAACACCTGAGGTCTGCGTTCGCTACTCGGCTTACACGAGTGATTTATTACTTTCCGGATAAAAGAGCTAATCCACACGCGGTGCATTTTGGATTTTCTCAGAAATTCGAAACATGCACGTACAAAAAAGAATAATAAACACTAGAATTGAATTAAAGTCAACAGGCATTAAGTTATACATTGAAATCAGAGAAAAATACTACAAAATAAATCGTCAGTACTTTGGCTGTATTCGAAGCCCGACCGCTGGTGTCGTGAGGAGATAATTATCTTATCAATCAAACAATAAATACAAGCGTATTCATTATTCATTTTTCAAATATTCAAGTAGGTTTTTTAAATGTATTAATCAAATTATCAGTGGTCGTGAAAAAGAATATACTAATTTTTAAATTAATTCTTCATAATATTAAATACAATTTGAAAAAAGCAATGATTTTAAATACATATAATTCATATAGAAATATACTTCTGATCCCATGGTATAATAATGAGCAAGCTAATTTCAGCAGACCCTTACTACAATACAAGTGGGTTCGATCCCAACTAGGTATAACCAAACTCATGGTTTTGTCTATTGAATATATAAGGCATCTGACCGTGAGACTGTGTGTGGAGTTCGATCATCACTGCCAGGTCCTGTATTTTTGACCTTGTGCCAGACTGGAATGAGTTTATTAAAACCTACACTGGGCACTCGACTTCCGTGTAAATTTTGAGTAAAAATATTTGTATTTGCTTGCGTTAGCTTTATGGGTGAGCGTAGTATTTCTGGAAATATCATTTCGATCGATAACTGTGGACAATATTGAGTTTTAAACACATTAAAAATATTTCCTTGAAAAACATTTTCACTTCTTTAAAGAAGAATCAATTTGGAAGAGTTACTCATATTATTTTTAATAACTTGAAAATAAGTTATACATTGTTTTTCTTGGGATCTTTTCAATTTTATCTCACTTACAATTTCTAATAGTTCCCATGAGAGAAAAAATATTAACATTAAGATTTTAATTTTTTTTCCGATTACTTTTGGGAATTCTTATTTTATCGTTTCACGATCTGAAAGAGACTGATATATCGTTATAATATCAAGTAGGAAAAAACTAACACCCTTTGTAAGAGTCATTCTAGACACAATTCACGATTCATCTAGGTTTTATTATTGCTAACATAAGTAAAGTTGTTCAAGTTCAATCATAGAAAATACTATATCTCTGTCTGTATATTACAGTAGTCAACGAAACGAGGTGTTCACAAGCTGTATGGCAGACTCTCTGCACTTCATTGGCGTCTTATATTTTACTTTTTGCGATAAAATGTGATATTTTCTATCAAACAGGATTAAAAGAGAAGAATTATCAAAAAATGAATTTAATTTTATATAATAAGGAGTCGTAAAATGTTCTAAAGTGTTTGGGCACAACTATGTATTAAATAAACATCTTACTGCATATCTTGTGAAAAATTAAAAAAACTGTTCGTAGAGAGATGATGGCCCTTTAAGGGTCGTTTAAAGATACTATTTGGATATTTAACCTCCCAGGACATTCTGAATTCTGCTGTGTTTATCGAACGCATAAGTCACATCCATTAGGGTGACAGTCTCACTGTGGGGCCATATGGCGTGGGGGACAGCATCACGGACAACGTTCTCAAAGTAAATCTGAAAAACGCAGCGGGTCGCTTCATATTTGAGACCAGGTGTACGCTGTACACGAATTTTGCGGCTGGGATGGCAGATAGCAGGCTTGCAATTGTATTTGTGTAGGTCACGATGACAATTGGCACCTCTCCTTCGTAATCTTCTCCTACACGTAGTCATGATGAATGTTCCAGGCTGAGAATCATCTGAAGTGCCCGAGTGGGTGAAGCATATCAATTTATACAGCTCACACTCATACTTAGTTCCATTACTTTGTGCAATTAGATTTTTATTTATTTTATTACTATCGCCTCTACCTTTATATTTGTCTTGTCGGTCTTCTTAGCACCTTTCGATATAATTCAAGGGACCACCTTTGTTTGTGTAACAGAAATAACAGATATGTTGATAATGTAAAAGTCGGCTCCCACGGCAGCTCTGCACTTAGTTGACTTTTGATTGGTCAGAAAATAACACAAAAGACAAGTTTTGAAAATGTGAGCGCTAAAATGTTAGCTGGTGTCAGGAGCCTACTGTTGACACAAAGAAATTTTTTTTAATACCTCGAATTCATAATCTTTCTGTTTTGCAGTGTAAAATTAAAAACATATGTATTGGAATATGCTTATAATATTCGGAAATTTTATTTAATGAATAAATATTATAAAATGTACTTGCATTTTTAAGGTCAGAATATAATTTAAAAAAACATGTAATTTCTGTGCTGATTTAGTAGACTCCAATTACGAAGAGACATTTACAAATACTTTTAAAAATTACAACAAGAATTAGGCACAACTGAGAATTTATTCCAATCATTAATGCTTGACTTTGTCTGGCGAAAATATCACAACAACAAATATTCTCTCATTTATTTGATTTCAGTTGTTAATAATCAATGCGTAATTTAGATAATATCTTGAAACTATTTTAATAAATTATTCATAATTCCAGATGGATAGTTTTCATATTTGCTTACTTAGTTTTTCTTACTTTGTTATTATTTACACTTTTTTTCTTTTTACATCGTTAAACTGTTGGATTACCTTTATATATGTACTATAGTATCATTGCTCTGAAAATGAAAGTTAGTGAAAAAAAAGTTAATGAAAGCTATTTTTAGAATCAGATAGATTTCCAAAAATAGATAAAAATCTCAAAATAACATCACTATATTAACAGTGTTCTAGAGTTTCATACACATGGTTGGTATTTTTCTTATGTATAAACCAGCTGGTTTACAAAAAGCCTGCTCCATTGTCCAGCGTATTTTCATGGGTCATTAGATCACCCTTCCTACCACGTGACATGCTTACTACTACGTCCGCACAAAGCTGTATAAATAGATGTACTTCATCCATTCGGACACTCCAGACGACTAGCAGCTTGACACCTTCATCATGTCTAGACGCGGAGAAGGAGGCGTAAATGGTGATCGTCAGTTTGACAATAATGACAGCAAACCTGCTACCAACCGTTTGCCTTGCAGATGTGGTGATCAGTGTAAATTTGATCCCGATTACAAGGCGACCCATCTGTTCAAGATTTACATTGCAGTGCTTGTCCATGATATCATCTCTCACGCCGTGCTGACCAACAAGGAAACTATCACCATAATGGATGTTGACTATGCGCTCAAGAAAAATAGAAGATTTTTTTTCGGATTGGGAGGTTAGATATTGAAATATTGTCATTAAACGGCCCTTTTTAGGGCCACCCACTTTCTAGGAAAAGTTTATTCACTTCTTACAAGAAATGCAGTAGAATGTTTATTTAATATGTCTGCATATTAGATTGTGACTTCAAAATGGAGTAGTTTTCCTTTGTCTTATTTTCTTTTCTTACCATCACCACCACCTTTAGATTTTGTCTTGTCGGCCTTCTTAGCATCTTTTGAAATAATTCAAGGGGTCATCGTTGTTTGTGTGATAGAAATAATGTTGATAATGTAGAAGTCGGCTCCCACGGCAGCTCTGTAGTTTTTTTACTTCGGTCAGAAAATAACACAAAAGGCAAGTTTTGAAAAACGTGAGCTCTAAAATGTCAGCAGGTGTCAGGAGCCTACAGTTGAGTCTATTCAAGTGTCAGGGCTCTCCCTCTGATCGTTTCATCGTTCATGATACCTCCAAAAAGATGACATCGCGTGGTAAGGGAGGAAAAGTACCTGGATAAAGTGAGGCTCGCTCATCTCATACGACCCCATCTATTGTGATGGAGCATCTTCTTTGCAAAGGCAACTATGCCCCCAACTACTACATCTTAGAGGAAGAAAACCCCGGGTATTCTGAGTAAAAGCTTCATTAATATCAATCTGATATATTAAAACATTTATGTTTGAGGAAATAGTTTGAATTTTCACTTTGTTAAATTGTGAATAGAAACGAATTTTAAACTTTCTTACAGAATGAATAATATTCAAAGAATAGAAAATATCAATAACACAAAATAAACATATGAAGAAAGTCTAGGAAGTGACCTGATTAGTTTTATTCATTTCTTTCTTTATCCCTTTGAAAGAGATTTCAGGATCTGTTTTATAATATCAAAATGATAAGGTTATCAATAGTGATGAGCAGGTCTTGCCCTTTCAATTTACTTTACCTCCTTGAGCACACCTTGTCAGTATACTGAAAGTAGGTTCTACACGGGGAGTCCTCGACTCAAGGTTTAAATTGACTCTACAGTAGGCTCCTGACAGCTTATAATATTTTAGCGCTCACATTCTCAAAAATTTACTTGTGTCTTATTTTTTGGCCGATGAAAATTCGATTAATTGCGGAGCTACTATGGAAGTCGACTTGGCTCATGTATATTCAGAGTATAAATTTAAAGTATAATTTTAATGAAAATGTATATTCAAAAAACGTATTTATCAGGTATTAACGTAATAATTAAATTAAACCTTTATTCATTCACATGTAGAAAAGGAATTTTACGATTTCGTATCGACAAAATCTGAAATAGATATACTTAGGCCTTTTGTGTAAAGAGTAAACGTTTTGGAGATTTTATGCAAATTTTGGAGTCACTTCAAAGCAAAGATTAACTTATTCTAATGCATATCTTGTAAAGATTGAATAGATATTTCACAGAAAGTGTCCGGTCCTAAAAAGGGGCATTCTCAGACAATATTTTAACATTCAACCCCCAAATCAGAATTTTGCTTTGTCTCATCATCGCACAGGCAACATCCATTAGGGTGACAATCTTTCTTTTTGTCTGTACGGCAACACGTGGTTTAGACAAGAGATGCGCCTGTTAGTAGCCCCATTAGCTGGGTAGCGGGTAGCAGGCTTGGTGATACCCTGACTATGTGACTTGGGGTGACGCTTGTCGCCTCCTTTCCCCAATTGTTTTCCACTTGGAGACATGATGAATGCTTGTAGCTGAAGTGTCTGAATAGATAGATAATATCACTATATACAGCTTTGATATTTGAATATGCAGACGTAGTAGGGAACACCTCACTTAATAGAAAAAGCGATTCAATGACCGATGGAAATTGTCATCGTTATTTTCAACAATATTTCTGTAAATTTCATCGTCATTAAGACTGGCAGAATGAGCGGGATCACAAAATTTATTAACTTTATTTTTAAAACTATATTTTGATATTTTTTAGATGCAAATATATTTTATGATATTTGTTTATATAAAATATATTGTTTCAACGATAGAATTGTTAGAATGATAGTAAAATCATTGTATATTTCGTTTTTGATAATTTTGTGTAAGATCTAATTGAGAGGTTGCCCATTAGATTGTGTGTGGGGGAGATTAACTCAAACAAAATGAAGTAATTTTTCAAAAAAAGACACTGTGAATAGTGGCAGGAAGGCTTCCAAGATTTTTTTTACTATTCTAAATTGTTTTTAAGACTTTTCCGGTTAGATTATTCATTTAAATCTTTAATATTAATCCAATATAGATATCATGTATTTTTTTATAGAACTGATCGAAATTAGCTTTTGTTGAATTATGTATGGAAACGAATTTTACAATATTACCGAGATTCAATGAAAATTTGATGTAATAAAAAATGTATTTGCTTGTAATTTCCGTGCTGATTTAGTGGACTCTAATGAAAATGAAATTTACACAAATACTCTCGAAAATCACGACAAGAATTAGGCACAACTGAGAATTTATTCCCATCATTCATACATGAATTCGTCGGGCGAAATTATCACACTTACAAATATTCTCTCATTTATTTGATTTCAGTTGCTAATAATCAATGTGTATATCAAATATTTTCTTGATATTCTTCAAATAAATTATTCATAATTCTGGATAAATATTTTCCATTATTTCTATTTACTTTTTCTATCTCATCATTAAAAACACTTTTTTGTTTTCACATCGTTAAACTGTCGGATTACGTTTCTATACAAACAATACTTTTATTGCTTTCAAAATAAGGATCAGCTATTTTTACGATTCAAAAGACAATTATCTCAAAATAACTTTACTATTTTTACTGGATTTTATTGTCAGCGGTAATTTTTTAATTACACTGTTTTTTTGGATTAATTTTCACAATAGCAAATTCAATTTGAAAAAAAGCATTGAATTCAAATACATAGTATTCATTTGGAAATATACTTCCGATTCCATGGTGTAATAATCAGCAAGCTAATCTTGGCAGCCCCTTACTATAGTAAAAGTGGGTTCGATCTCAACTGGGTACAACCAAATTCATGGTTTTGTCTAGTGAATATCTAAGGCATCTGACCGTGGGACTGTGTGTGGAGTTCGATCATCACTATCGGGTTCTGTATTCTTGACCTTGTGCCAGACTAAAATGAGCTTATTAACACTTACACTAGGCACTGGACTTCCGTATAAATTTTGAGTAAAAGTATTCATATTTGTTCGAGTTAGCTTTATGGGTGAGCGTAACATTTCTGGAAAAATTATTTCGATCGACAATATAAGTGCAATAGTTGAATATTTTTTAGATTTGAA
>OY735240.1:12640863-12680863 GCA_963457665.1 Thysanoteuthis rhombus | reverse complement strand
AGTCTATTTCAATTCTAAATATCAGAAAAAAAAATTGATCATGTGATTGCACCCATCTGATAAAAGACAGAGAGTTTTTCATGATGACAGAAATATAATATAAGAAAAAAAATCATGTGATTGTACCTGACCCTCTTACTTTTTCCTCTTTACTTTTCCTCCCTTCCTAATTTATGTCATCTTGCTGTAGGTATAATGTACAATGTAATGATAAAAGGAGCCCCCTGACACCAGGTGAAAATAGGCTCAACAGTAGGCTCCTGACACCAGCTGACATTTTAGCGCTCAATTTTTCAAATTTTGTTTTTTCTGTTATTTCCTGAACAATCAAAGGTCAACTAAGTGTAGAGCTGCTGTGGGAGCCGACTTTTACATTATCAACATATCTGTTATTTTTATCACACCAACTACGATGGCTTTTTGAATTAGTTCGGAAGGTGATTAGAACGCCGATGGGGCAAAATCTAAAGACACTGCAATATTCAAATAGCATTATTATAATAAGAAAATTCATTCCTTGATAAATTCATTTCATGATAAAAACAAAAATGCATTATTTGAATCAGAAAATAAAGTTTCATAAAAGAAAATACGATCATCATCATCATCATCATCATCATCGAAATATGCTTTCAATAAAATTGATTAAATATAACATTGTGTCCCTGACAATTTATGTCTAATTGTTATTTGCTGAGTCCAATGTATAACTTGATGTCTGTTGACTTAACTAAAATTTTAGTTTTTAATAATCTTTTATTCGCGTGTATGTTCTGAATTAAAAAAAAAAATGCATTGATTGTGGATTAGGGTTAGCTCTTTTACCCGGAAAGTAATGAACCACTCGTGTAAGCCGAGAAGCAAACGCAGACCTCACACGTTGCAAGCAAGCATAATACCACTGGAATACTCCGAAATAATCCGATTCTCTGACTCTGGCAAAATGAGACTGGATAGATTGTTTTGTACCAAACCTTGAAATTTTGCATTTGAGATTCTAGCTTTTAGTTGTATTCGAACCCGACCACTGGTGTCAGAAAGAAATAAATATATTACCTACCGAACATAAAAACAACCATATTTGAAATTTATTTTTGAAATTTCAAGTAGGTTTCCTAACGTATTGATTGAATTGTCGACTGTAATGAAAGAGCTTATATCAATTTTCAGATTAAATTTTAATTTTATATTGAAAAAATTCAATTTGGAAAAAAATCAACAATTTTAACTACATAGTATTTATTTAGAAATTTACTTCTGATCCTATGGTATAATAATCAGCAAGCTAATCTCGATGGCCCATTACTACTGTAAAAGTTACTCTGATCATAGAAAAAACGTTTCTCTTGACTGTTATATAACACCAGTAGACAAAACGAATTGTTGACAGCCTGTATGGAAGACTCTCTATTTACAGCAATTTTCAGGGGAAGATGCTAAATCACACGAACGTCGTTTTTCCTTCTTTCAGAAAGAAAATAATTTGATAAACATTCAACTTTGCTTTCATGCTTTCTTTTCTGTTGAAATCTTTTTTAATAGTAAATATTCATCCGATATATTAAAACATTTCTGTTTGAGGAAATAGTTTCGATTTTCACTTTGTTAAATCGTGGATAGAAAGTAATATTAAACTGTCTTCCAGAATGAATGATATTCAAAGAATAGAAAATACCAATAACACGAAATAAACATATGAAGAAAGTCTAAGAAGTGACCTGATTGGCTTTATTCATTTTTTCCTTTATCGCTTTGAAAGAGAGTTCAGGATCTGCTTAATAATATTTCTATCTACTTTACCTCCTTTGTCACGCCCTGTCATCATACTATAAGTAGGGTGTACACAGGGAATGCCCGACATGATGTTCAAATAGGCTCTACAGTAGGCTCCTGACAGCTGATAATATTTTAGCGTTCACATTTTCAAAAATTCACTTGTGTCTTATTTTTCAGCCTATGAAAATTGATTAATTGCAGAGCTGCCATGGAAGTCGACTTGGCTCATGTATATTTTGAGTATAAATTTAAAGTATGATTTTAATTAAAAGGTATAGTTGAAGAACATAATCATCAGATATTAACGTAATAATGAAATTAAAACCTTTATTCATTAAAATTTAGAAAAGGAATTCTACGATTTCGTGCCAACAAAATCTGATATTGACATAATTAGTTTTTTAGTTAAAAAGTAAACGTTTTGAAAATTCTGTACTGATTTTGGAGTCATTTCAAAGCAAAGGTTAACTTATTCTAGTGCATATCTCGTATTGAATAAAGTGTTCATAGAAAGTGGCTGGCCCTAAAAAGGGGCATTCTCAGACAATATTTTGATATTTAACCCCCAAATCAGAATTCTGCTTTGTCTCTTCATCGCACAGGCGACATCTAATAAGGCAACAATCTTACTTTTGGTCTACACAGCGTAGGTGATGGCAACACGTAGTTCAGACAAGAGATACGCCTGATAGCAGCCCCACTAGCCGGATGGTGGGTAGCAGACTTGGTGATACCCTGATTGCGTGACTTGGGGTGACGCTTGTCGCCTCTTCTTCCCAATTGTTTTCCATGTCGAGACATGATGAATATTTGTAGCTGAAATGTCTGAATAGATGGATAATATCACTTTATACAGCTTTCATATTTGAATATGCAGACGTAGTAGGGAACACCTCACTGAATAGAAAAGGCGATTCAATGACCGATGGAAATTGTCATCGTTATTTTCAACAATATTTGTGTAAATTTCCTCGTCATTAAGACTGGCAGAATGAGCGGGATCACAAAATTTATTAACTTTATTTTTAAAACTATATTTTGATATTTTTTAGATGCAAATATATTTTATGATATTTGTTTATATAAAATATATTGTTTCAACGATAGAATTGTTAGAATAATAGTTAAATCATTATATATTTCATTTTTGATAATTTTGTGTAAGATCTAATTGAGAGGTTGCACATTAGATTGTGTTTGGGGGAAGTTATCTCTTACAAATTGAAATAAATTTTTTTTAAGGACAGAGTAAATAGTGGCAGGAAGGCTTCCAAGATTTTTTTTTACTATTCTAAATTGTTTTCTCATGACTTTTCCGGTTAGAATATTCATTTAAATCTTTAATATTAACCCAATATAGATATCATGTATTTGTTCATAGAACTGATCGAAATTAGCCTTTGCTGAATTATGTACGGAAACAAATTTTACAACATTTCTGAGATTCAATGAAAATTTGATGTAATAAAAAATGTATTTGCTTGTAATTTCCGTGCTGATTTAGTGGACTCTAATGAAGATGAAATTTACACAAATACTCTCGAAAATCACGACAAGAATTAGGCACAATTGAGAATTTATTCCGATCATTAATACATGATTTTGTCTGGTGAAATTATCACAACAACAAATATTCTCTCATTTATTTGATTTCAGCTGTTAATAATCAATTTGTATATAAAATATTTTCTTGATATTCTCCAAATAAATTATTCATAATTCTGGATAAATAGTTTCCATTGTTTTTATTTACTTTTTCTATCTCATCATTAAAAACACTTTTTTATTTTCACATCGTTAAACTGTCGGATTACGTTTCTATACAAACAATACTATCATTGCTTTCAAAATAAAGATCAGCTATTTTTCACGATTCAAAAGAAAAATATGTCAAAATAACATTACTATTTTTATTGAGTTTTATGGTTTCATACGCATGGCTGATTCTAATGTACCTGGTTCACATAAAGCATACTCAGTTGCCCAGCATATTTCCATCGGTCATTAAATGTGGGATTGTGTATAGAATCCGATCATTACTGGGGGGCTCAGTACTTTTGGCCTTGTGCCGGACTAAGATATACCTATTAACACCAAAATCAGGCACTCGACTTGTGCGTTAATTTCCATATCTGTTTGCATTAGTTACATGGATGAGCGTATTATTTCTGTAAAATCATTTTGATCCACACTGAAAGTGAAATAGTTGAAAGCATTTTAGATTTGAAATTCAGCCTCTTAAAAAAATCTTTTAAAAAAGCTTCCAATCTAAAATTATGAATTGATTCTATCTCAGCCTCTTATTCCATTTGATTGTAACTTTTGGCAATATCGAGTTTTACACACATTAAAGTTACATCTTTTGAAAAATATTTATGTATAGCTTTTTAGAAAAAAATCCTACTTGATCAATATGAGAGACTTACTTATATATACTTTTGTAAAAACTTGAAAATAAAGTAAAATATTATTTTTCTTGGGATCATTTCTATTTTATCAGCTGACTTATATTTACAAACAGCTTCCATAGAAAGAAAAAATGTCAACGTTTGGATTTTAAAAATATTTTGAATTTTTCGATCATTTTTGGAAATTCTCATTTTATTGTTTCACCGCCTGGAAGATACTGAGATTTTGTTATGAAAAATTACGATTATGGCTAATAAATTGAAATAACGGAGAGAAAAATGAATATATATATATATATATATATATATATATATATATATATATATATATATATATATATATATATATATATATATATATATATATATATATATATATGATATATATATATATATATATATATATATGTGTGTGTAAATATATATGTGTATATACATATATATGTGTATATATATATGTACATGTATGTATATGTAAATATATATATATGTATATATATATATATATGTTTGTATATGTAAATATATATATATATATGTACATATATATATGTTTGTATATGTATATATATATATATGTATGTAAATGTTTGTATATATATATGTATATACATGTATGTATATGTATACATATATATATGTATGTATATATATATATGTGTGTGTGTGTGTGTGTGTGTGTCTGTGTCTGTGCATGTATTATATGTATACATACAAATTAAATTTCTCATTGGAAGTTTTTTTGTAAATATGGGAGCCCACACGCAACTCAAATAATCTTCGTTTAATGGTGAACCAATTGAAAGCGTCATTCTAGACACTATTCACGATATATATAGGTTTTATTATTCTTAACAGAAGTAAAGATTTTCAATTTTAATCACAGAAAATTATTTTCTTTGTCCGTTATATTACAGTAGTCAACGAAACGAGATGTTGACAAACTGTATGGCAGACTATCTACACCTCGTGGATGTATAATGATTTACGTTTCAAGGATAAAAAGTAAACATTGACTTTAAACAGCCCAACTCTACGTTATGCTTATTAATGTTTTTCTTATATTTAGACAAGAAAATATATATTTTTCTTCCAAGTGAAGCAGAATAATTTTTTAAAAATCAATCATGTTTATAAAGTAAGGTATAGAAAAATGTTCTAAATCGTTTGGACACGTCTATATGGTAGATAAACATTTTACTGCATATCTTGAGAGAACGATTGAAAAAACTGTTCGTAGAAATTGTGTGGCCCTAAAAAGGGCCGTTTGTGTGGCCCTAAAAAGGGCCGTTTACAGAAAACATCTCGATATTTAGCCTCCCAGTCCACACAGCATTTTGAAATTTTTGTTGACTGCATAGACCACATCCTCTAGGTCGACCGACTCATTATTGTTCAGCTCGGAGTGAATGATGGCATCAAGAACAACTCTCTCAAAGTAATTAATAACCAGGCGGGTTGCCTCATATTTCAGACCAGATGTACGCTGGACACAACTTTCGCGAGAACGATGGCGTATAACAGGCTTTTGGTTAAACTTGAGTAAATCATGATGACGATTGGCACGTCTCCTTCGCAATCTTATTCTACATGTGGACATGATGAGTGATTGACGCTGTAGATCAACTGAAGTGCCCGAGTGGGTGAAGCATATCAATTTATACAGGTTTGTGTGAATGTGCGGACGTAGCAGTAAGCATATCACGTGATAGAAAGGGTCACTAAAGGACCAATGGAAATAGGCTGGGCAACTGAGTACGCTTTTTGTAAACGAGCAGTAGCTTATGAGAGAAATACCAGCCAAGCGTATGAAAACCTAAAACTCTGGTAACATGATACTTTTCTTTTCATATTTTGATCTATTTTTCCTGAAAAACCTTTGGATATAAAAAAAAAATTGCCAATTTTTATTTTAAAAGCAATGATATTATTGAACTCATGTAAAAGTCATCGAACAGTTTAGCGATGTAAAAAGAAAATAAATATTTCTAACAATGGAATTGAAAACATAAATTAGAAAAATATAAATATTGAAGATAATGAATAATTGATTAAAATTACATAAAAAAAATATTCAGCATACACATTGATTATTACTTGCCAAAATCAAATAAAAGAGAGAATTTTTGTTTTTGTGATAATTTCACTGGACAAATTCATGTATTACTAGATGGAATAGGGCCTCAGATGTGCCAGTCAAAAAATGTCCAACGGTATTTGTGTAAATTCTATCATCATCAGAGACAACTAAATTAACACAGAAATATAAACAGTTAAAAAATTATATTCGAATAATTTCAAAACGGAAATATATTTGATGATACTTATCAATACGTTATTGTTTTGTCGATAAAATTGTTAAATATTTTTTTAAATTCTAAACTGCTAGGCTGTAGGATTCAAAATATAGAACATTCCATCTTTTTTTTTTTTTTTTTTTACTATCATACATTTTTTTTGTTGGTTCCTTCTTTAAAATTAAAGTAAATTTAAAAGAAAATATAAAGAACGTGTAGCAGATGTCCTTCTTAGATTTCTGCATATCTTTTCTTTGTGATTTTATATTAATTTTCTTATTCCAAGTTGATTATATGATTCGGAAGGCGCATACAAAATCAGTTGAACTACATCTATACACAAAATAGTTGATTTATTTTTGTTTCTATTTTACTTCCAGTAAAAAAATCTGGTGATTCTCAGGGGAAGATACTAAATCACACGTGAATCGTGTTTCCTTCTTTCAGAAATGAAATGATTTAATAAAATTTCAACTTTACTTCAATGCTTTCTTTTCTGAAAGTATAATCTTGTTTCTTATGGTCATCTTTTCATTTTGATTTACTAATTTGTATTCAAGAACTATTTTCCGTAGAAAACATCAACATTTTATTTTGTGAAGAGATTTTCTTGAATATTACGAGAATTATTCTCAAATCCAATTGTATTTTTTCACCATCTGGAAGAGATTGAGCTTTATATAAAACATTTTTTACAACGTATATATATATATATATATATATATATATATATATATATATATATATATATATATATATATATATATATATATATATGCTGAAGCTTCATGCAGTTTATATATCAATGTAATGACTTTTTCACATTTTCTATTCGAAACATCGCGTAACATGCTTACATAGATGCATATTTCAACATAATGAAGTGTATATAAATATATACAAAAATTCCACTATAGATATAGTTTTAATCTCCTATTTTTTTTCACATTCTGTATAGGTGTGTGGAAGTAATTACGAGAAATATTTTTGAAGAATTTATCGGTGATTGTAATAGTGAAAATATTGGTGGTTTCAAAAGGGCTGTTTTCACAAATGAATGATGAGTATTTAACAAAAAAAAAAAAATTTTTCAGTATGTGACAACTTCTGAATAAGGTCAAAAAGTAAGAAAACCGGATGGAAGGTTAAAAATATAACTGAAATTACAACTCCAAAGAAGATATTTCAATTATCTATACTTTCTTAGGAGAGCGTCGAAAAAACCCGTGGTAACACCTGAAACGAATCAGTTATAGAAAAAAAATCTCATGAAAATAAAATACAAGATCTTTTTAAATAATTTTAACCCAGCTCTTTTTCTCCATCGAAGGACTTTATTACGTAAATTGCCAATCTAAATAAATAATAGTGAAATGGTTCGAAGGAGATGATCAGAAAATTATTTTTCGATTTTTAACACCAATATGAAACCACAAGATAATCATAAAAAACAAATGATAGCCATGAACGCATGTTTAAAGGGAGATAAGTCATTATAACTTAACACTACAATCAAAAACATTGATAAACCCAGACTCGTTATTAAATATAATTCTATGTTTATCTTTATTAGTGCAGTTAATTAGTCTGTGTACTATTCAAAATCTATCTGTTCGAAGCCTTATTATTAATTGATATTTTTGCGGTATAACATATGTTGATAAAGGAAAAGTCGGCTCCTACGGCAGCTCTACAGATTGTTGTCTTTTGATTGGTCAGAAAATAACACAAAAGACAAGTTTTGAAAATGTGAGCGCTAAAATATCAGCCGGTGTCAGGAGCCTACTGTTGAGCCTATTCAAACCTGGTGTCAGGGGGCTCCCTCTTATCATTTCATTGTACATGATACCTACAGCGAGATTTCATGACGTGGGAAGGGAGGAAAGGTAACTGGATAAAGTAAGACTCGCTCATCTCATGCGACCCTGTCTGTGATTATAAACCGTTTTCTTCGCAAAGGCAACTATGCCCCTGTTTACTATGTAAACGTGGTCATCAAATTAAATCGGGGGTTGGGTTTAGTCACATGAAAACCTTTCTTTCATCTGATGTTTAGAATGGGACAATTAATAATAGACTCTGTCATCTATCAAATAAAATAAAAACAATTATTTGATTGAAACAAAAATTCACACATCGATGTATTACCGATGAAAATTTATAATGCCATTTATTACATTTTTTCTATTATCCCAAGCTTTTACACTATCTGTTAGAACATACACACACACACACACACACACACACACACACACACACATATACATATACATATATATATATATATATATATATATATATATATATATATATATATCCAATTTTATTAGATTTACTCAAATGATTTATGGCAGACTTTCCTTTTCAAAAATCGTACGAATAATTCGACAATAAAATGAACTATTAAATGAGTTTGACGCTTTATTTTATTTATATGTTGATAATGTAAAAGTCGGCTCCTACGGCAGCTCTGACGTTTGTTGTTTTTTGATTGGTCAGAAAATAACTCAAAAGACAAGATTTGAAAATTTGAGCGCTAAAATGTTAGCAAGTCTCAGGAGCCCACTGTTGAGTCTATTCAAACCGGGTGTCAGGGGGCTCCCTCTTATCATTTCATTGTACATGATACCTACAGCAAGATGTCATGGCGTTGTAAGGGAGGAAAAGTAACTGGATAAAGTAAGACTCGCTCATCTCATGCGACCCTGTCTGTGATTATAAACCGTTTTCTTCGCAAAGGCAACTATGTTCCTGTTTACTATGTAAACGTGGTCATCAAATTAAATCGGGGGCGGGGTTTAATCACATGAAAACCTTTCTTTCTTCTGATATTTAGAATGAGACAATTAATAATAGACTCTGTCATCTATCAAATAAAATAAAAATAATTATTTGATTCAAACAAAAATTCACACATCGATGTATTACCGATGAAAATTTATAATGCCATTTATTATATTTTTTCTATTATCCCAAGCTTTTACACTATCTGTTAGAACATACACACACACACACACACACATATACATATACATATACATATATATATATATATATATATATATATATATATATATATATATATATATATCCAATTTTATTAGATTTACTCAAATGATTTATGGCAGACTTTCCTTTTCAATAATCGCACGAATAATTCGACAATAAAATGAACTATTAAATGAGTTTGACGCTTTATTTTATTTATATGTTGATAATGTAAAAGTCGGCTCCTACGGCAGCTCTGACGTTTGTTGTCTTTTGATTGGTCAGAAAATAACACAAAAGACAAGATTTGAAAATTTGAGCGCTAAAATGTTAGCAAGTGTAAGGAGCCTACTGTTGAGTCTATTCAAACCTGGTGTCAGGGCGCCCCCTCTTATCATTTCATTGTACATGATACCTACAGCAAGATGTCATGGCGTGGGAAGGGAGGAAAGGATACGGGAAAAAGTAAGACTTGCTCATCTCATGCGACCCCGTCTGTAAAAATAAACTGTTGTCCTTGCAAAGGCAACTATGCTCCTGTCTACTTGGAAATTCATCGAGGAATATTTGGCCAGTAACGTAATCGAGTTGGAATGAAAAGTTTATATGTAAAGTAGATCATCAAATGAAATCGGGGGCGGGGTTCAATCCCATGAGAACCTTTCGTTTTCTAAGATTTAGAATGGGACAACTTATATATAGATTCTGTGGTTTTTAAATGAAATAAAAATAAATATTTGATTCAAACAAAAATTCAAATATCGATATTTTAATGATAAAAATTTATAATGCAAGTCATTACGTTTATCTCTTATTATCCCAACCTTTTAAACTATCTGCTAAAACACACACACACACACACACACGCACGCACGCACGCACGCACACACGAACACAAATACAAACACGCACACATGTAATTTTATATCAGATTTATGGCAGATTTTCTTTTTAGTAATGGTTCAAATATGCCGACAATAAAATGAACTATTAAATGAGTTTGACACTTTATTTTTGTCGGGTGCCGATTTCTTGTGGGAATGTCTTGGCTTTTCTCTATCGCTTCCATTTTTGCATGATTCCCGAATCTCCAAAAATCAAAGATAAAAACACGTGCCAATTTCTTCTATTCAAAAAGAAAATAAATACAAGCCTACCACTAACACATTTTAAATTGCCTTACACTAATAGAAGTACGCTTATTAATATTTCTAAAGGAGTAATTTTTCGGAGCATTTTTTTTTCCAAATTTACTGCTACTTCCAGTATCAAATAGAGAAATACTTTGATTGGTGGGGTTTTTGATGAAGTCCACTTAAGGCATTTCTATACAAATTAAAAGAAGTAAGTATTTACTGAAGAAGAAAAAATTATTCATGATAAGACATTGGAAACTATCTAGAGCCTTTCTCTGGTCCCGTAAGGGAAAAGACACAGTTTGCTACTCTCAAAATATTCAGATTATTTGAGAAATCAACATTATCTAACTTCAGTTTTAATGAACTCTATACACGTTAGTAATAATCAAGCTGGAATATCATACTATTGTCCCATAGCGAGGTGCTCTAGATATTTAGGAAGATGAGCTTAGACTGGTACAAAACCAGAAACTTAAAGGCATGAAGCAGGGATCGAACCCACTCTTCCAGTAGTAATGGTCCGTCGAGATCAGCTTGCTGATTATTACGCCATGGGATCGGAAGTAAATTTCCAAATATTTACTATGGGAGTAAAAAATTTTTTTCTTCTCTTTATCAAATTGGATTCATTCAATATAAAATTGAAATTTAATTTAAAAATGAATACAAGTTCTTTCATAAGAGTTGATAATTTGAATATTACGTTAAAAAACCTACTAGAAATTTTTAATTGTAAATAAGCTGATTTTCGCTTCAGAATGTAAAATAGTTATTCCCTCAGGACACTAACGGCCAAGGTTTGAATACGGCTAAAAGCTATAATTCCGAATGCCAATTTTTAGGGACAGAACAAAACAATCTAACTAGCCTCATTTTGCCACAGTCAGAGAATAGGATTTTTACATGAGTATTAGTATTCCGGGGGGTAGTATGCTTGACATGAGGTCTGCGTTCGCTACTCGGCTTACACGAGTGATTTATTACTTTCAGGGTAAAAGAGCTAGTCCACAGTCGGTACATTTTGGATTTTCTCAAAAATTCAAAACATGCACGCCCAAGAAAGATTAATAACAACTAGAATTTAAGCAAAGTTAACAGGCATTAAATTACACATTGAACTCAGAGAAAAATACTTTGATATGAATCGTCTGTACTTTGGCTGTATTCGAAGCCCGACCGCTGGTGTCGTGAGGAGATAATTATCTTACCAATCAAACAATAAATACAAGCGTATTCATTATTCATTTTTCAAATATTCAAGTAGGTTTTTTAAATGTATTAATCAAATTATCAGTGGTCATGAAAAAGAATATACTAATTTTTGAATTAATTTCTTCATAATATTGAATTCAATTTGAAAAAAGCAATGATTGTAAATACATATAATTCATTTAAAAAATATCCTTCCGATCCTATGGTGTAATAATCAGTCAGCTAATCATGGCAGACCATTACTACTATTAAAGTGGGTTCGATCCCACATGGGTAGTACCAAACTCATGGTTTTGTTTAGTGAATATCTAATGCATCTGATCGTGGTACTGTGTGTGAAGTTCGATCATCAGTGCTGGGCTCTGTATTTTTGACCTTGTGCCAGACTAAAATGAGCTTATTAACACCTACACTGGGCACTCGACTTCCATGTACATTTTGAGTAAAACTATTCATATTTGTTTGCGTTAGCTTTATGGGTGAGCGTAATATTTCTGGAAAAATCATTTTGATTGACATTAAAGTGAAACAGTTGAATATATATTAGATTTGTAATTCAGGTTCTTTTTTCTCAAAGCCAAAATTCAAAATTTCTTTCATGTGATTGTATCCCACCCACTTAATTGTAACTGTGGACAATATTGAATTTTATACACATTAAAAATATATACCTGAAAAATATTTTTACTATTTTGAAAAAGAATCTGGGAGGATCAGTTTGAAAGAGTCACTCATATATTCTTTTTAAAAACTTGAAAATAAATTATATATTGTTTTTCTTCGGATCTTTTCAATTTTATCTGCTAACTTTTAATTTCTAATAGCTCACATGAAAAAAGAAAAAGAATATTACCATTGAAAATTTAAAAATATTTCGATTACTTTTGGGAATTCTTAATTTATTGTTTCACGATCTGAAAGAGACTGATATATCGTTATAATATCAAGTAGGAAAAAACTAACACCTTTTGAAAGAGACATTCTAGACACAATTCCTGATCCATCTAGGTTTTATTATTGCTAAGATAAGTAAAGTTTTTCAAGTTCAATCACAGAAAATACTATATCTCTGTCCATATATTACAGTAGTCAACGAAACGAGGTGTTCACAAGCTGTATGGCAGACTCTCTGCACATCATTGGCGTCTTATAATTTACTTTTTGCGATAAAATGTTAGGATTGACTTAAAAACAGTCAACCTTTACGTTATGATTAATAATTTAATCTTTTTATTCTGAGTAAAAAAAAGGTGATATTTTCTATCAAACAGGATTAAAAGAGAAGAATTATAAAAAAATGGATTTAATTTTATATAATAAGGAGTCGTAAAATGTTCTAAAGTGTTTGGGCACAACTATGTATTAAATAAACATCTTACTGCATATCTTGTGAAAATTGAAAAAAACTGTTCGTAGAGAGTTGATGGCCCTTTAAGGGTCGTTCAAAGACACTATTTGAATATTTAACCTCCCGGGACGTTCAGGGTTCTGCTGTGTTTATTGAACGCATAAGTCACATCCATTAGGGTGACAGTCTCACTGTGGGCCCGTATGGCGTGGGGGACAGCATCACGGACAACGTTCTCAAAGTAAATCTGAAAAACGCAGCGGGTCGCTTCATATTTGAGACCAGATGTACGCTGAACACGAACTTTATGGCTGAGATGGCAGATAGCAGGCTTGCAATTGTATTTGTGTAGGTCACGATGACAATTGGCTAATCTCCTTCGTAATCTTCTCCTACACGTAGTCATGATGAATGTTCCAGGCTGAGAATCATCTGAAGTGCCCGAGTGGGTGAAGCATATCAATTTATACAGCTCATACTCATACTTAGTTCCATGACTTTGTGCAATTAGATTTTTATTTATTTTCTTACTATCGCCTCTACCTTTAGATTTGTCCTTACGGTCTTCTTAGCACCTTTCGATATAATTCAAGGGACCACCTTTGTTTGTGTAACAGAAATAACAGATATGTTGATAATGTAAAAGTCGGCTCCCACGGCAGATCTGCACTTTGTTGACTTTTGATTGGTCAGAAAATAACACAAAAGACAAGTTTTGAAAATGTGAGCGCTAAAATGTTAGCTGGTGTCAGGAGCCTACTGTTGACACAAAGAAATTTTTTTTAATACCTCGAATTCATAATCTTTCTGTTTTGCAGTGTAAAATTAAAAACATATTTATTGGAATATGCTTATAATATTCGGAAATTTTATTCAATGAATAAATATTATAAAATGTACTTGCATTTTTAAGGTCAGAATATAATTTTTTAAAAACATGTAGTTTCTGTGCTGATTTAGTAGACTCCAATTACGAAGAGACATTTACAAATACTCTTAAAAATTACAAGAATTAGGCACAACTGAGAATGTAATCCAATCAATAATGCTTGAATTTGTCTGGCGAAAATATCACAACAACAAATATTCTCTCATTTATTTGATTTCAGTTGTTAATAATCAATGTGTAATTTAGATAATATCTTGAAACTATTTTAATAAATTATTCATAATTCCAGATGGATAGTTTTCATATTTGCTTACTTAGTTTTTCTTACTTTGTTATTATTTACACTTTTTTTCTTTTTACATCGTTAAACTGTTGGATTACCTTTATATATGTACTATATTATCATTGCTCTGAAAATGGAAGTTAGTGAAAAAAAAAGTTAATGAAAGCTGTTTTTAGAATCAGATAGATTTCCAAAAATAGATAGAAATCTCAAAATAACATCACTATATTAACTGTGTTTTAGGGTTTCATACGCATGATTGGTATTTGTTTAATGTATAAACCAGTCGGTTTACAAAAAGCGTGCTCCATTGTCCAGCGTATTTTCATGGGTCATTAGATCACCCTTCCTACCACGTGACATGCTTACTACTACGTCCGCACAAAGCTGTATATATAGATGTACTTCATCCATTCTGACACTCTAGACGACTAGCAGCTTGACACCTTCATCATGTCTAGACGCGGAGAAGGAGGCGTAAATGGTGATCGTCAGTTTGACAATAATGACAGCAAGCCTGCTACCAACCGTTTGCCTTGCAGATGTGGTGATCAGTGTAAATTTGATCCCGAATACGAGGCAACCCATCAGTTCATGATTTACATTACAGTGCTTGTCCATGATATCATCTCTCACGCTGTGCTGACCAACAAGGAAACTATCACCATAATGGATGTTGACTATGCGCTCAAGAAAAATAGAAGATTTTTTTTCGGATTGGGGGGTTAGATATTGAAATATTGTCACTAAACGGCCCTTTTTAGGGCCACCCACTTTCTATGAAAAGTTTATTCACTTCTTACAAGAAATGCAGTAGAATGTTTATCTAATATGTCTGCATATTAGATTGTGACTTCAAAATGGAGTAGTTTTCCTTTGTCTTATTTTCTTTTCTTACCATCACCACCACCTTTAGATTTTGTCTTGTCGGCCTTCTTAGCACCTTTCGAAATAATTCAAGGGGTCATCGTTGTTTGTGTGATAGAAATAATGTTGATAATGTAGAAGTCGGCTCCCACAGCAGCTCTGTAGTTTTTTTACTTCGTAGGTATCATGTACGATGAAATGATCAGAGGGAGAGCCCTGTCATTAGGTTTGAATAGGCTCAACAGTAGGCTCTTGACACCTGCTGACATTTTAGAGCTCACGTTTTTCAAAACTTGCCTTTTGTGTTATTTTCTGACCAATCAAAAGTCAACGAAGTGCAGAGCTGCCGTGGGAGCCGACTTTTACATTATCAATGTATCATTTATTTCTATTGTATAAACAACGATGGCCCCTTGAATAAGTTTGAAAGGTGCTGACAAGGCAAAATCTAAAGGTAGATTTTCTATGAAGTATCTGAATTGTGAATTTTAAACTATGACACCGTTAATGTCACGTTTTAATCATTTAAAGTCGATTAGTAAATTTGAAAAAAGAAGATTATTTTCTAAAAGTATTGCTTTGGAGATTTCATATTCAGAAATTTACTCAACAATTGTAACTAATTCAAAATTATTCGAATAAATCATGATTAAAACAGTAAGGAGCCATTTTGTTATTTGAGTGAATATTTTCATAAGAAACCACCCAAGTACTATATTCAAATTGCATATAATTATAATTAGAAAATTCATTCATCATGAAAATAGGAACACTTTTTGTAAATACCGACCATGCATATGAAAACCTAAAACTCAATAACACGATTCTTTTTTTTTTATATATTTTTTTTTCCTTGAAATTCTTTGGATACAAAAAAAATGGGCAATAATAGTGATGAGTGGGTCTTGCTCTTTCTATTCACTTCACCTCCTGTGCCACGCCTTACCATCATACTGTAATAAGGTTCTACACAGGGAAATTAAACCTTTATTCATTCACATTTAGAAAAGGAATTCTACAATTTCCTGTCGACAGAATCTGATATAGACAAACTTATGCCTTTTATTTAAAGCATAAACGTTTTGAAGATTTTGTGCAAATTCTGGAATCACTTAAAAGCAAAGATAAACTTTTTCTAATACTTATCTTGTAAAGATTAAATAAATAGTTTGTAGGCAGTGGCTGGTCCTAAAAAGGGCCATTCTCCGACGAAATTTTGAAATTTAACTCCCAAATCAGAATTCTGCTTTGTCTCTTCATCGCACAGGTAACATCCATTAGGGTGACAATCTTTCTTTTTGCTTGTACGGCGTCGGTGATGGCAACAGGTGGTTCAGACAAGAGATACGCCTGGTAGCAGCCCTGCTAGCCGGGTGGCGGGTAGCAGGCTTGCTGATACCCTGACTGTGTGACTTGGGGTGATGCTTGTCGCCTCTTCTTCCCAATTGTTTTCCACTTCGAGACATGATGAATGCTTGTAGCTGAAGTGTCTGAATAGATAGATAATATCACTTTATACAGCTTTGATATTTGAATCTGCAGACGTAGTAGGGAACACCTCACTTAATAGAAAAGGCGATTCAATGACCGATGGAAATTGACATCGTTATTTTCAACGATATTTCTGTAAATTTCATCGTCATTAAGACTGGCAGAATGAGCGGGATCACAGAATTTACTAACTTTATTTTTAATACTATATTTTGACATTTTTTAGATGCAAATATATTTTATGATATTTGTTTATATAAAATATATTGTTTCAACGATAGAATTGTTAGAATAATAGTAAAATCATTATATATTTCATTTTTGATAATTTTGTGTAAGATCTAATTGAGAGGTTGCACATTAGATTGTGTTCGGGGGAAATTATCTCTTACAAATTGAAAGATTTTTTTTTTTTAAGGACACAGTAAATAGTGGCAGGAAGGCTTCCAAGATTTTTTTTTACTATTCTGAATTGTTTTTATGACTTTTCCGGTTAGATTATTCATTAAAATCTCAAATATTTATCCAAAATAGATATCATGTATTTGTTCATAGAACTGATCGAAATTAGCCTTTGTTGAATTATGGAAACAAATTTTACAATATTTCCGAGATTCAATGACAATTTGATGTAATAAAAAATGTATTTGCTTGTAATTTCTGTGCTGATTTAGTGGACTCTAATGAAGATGAAATTTACACAAATACTCTCGAAAATCACGACAAGAATTAGGCACAATTGAGAATTTATTCCCATCATTCATACATGAATTGGTCGGGCAAAATTATCACACTTACAAATATTCTCTCATTTATTTGATTTCAGCTGTTAATAATCAATGTGTCAATTCAAATAAATTATTCATAATCCTGGATAAATACTTTCCATTATTTCTATTTACTTTTTCTTTCTCATCATTGAAGACACTTTTTTTTCTTTTCATATCGTTAAACTGTCGGATTATGTTTCTACACAGAGAATACTATCATTGCTTTCAAAATAAACATCAGCTATTTTTTACGATTCAAAAGACAAATATGTCAAAATAACATTACTATTTTTACTGAGTTTTCTAGTTTCATACGCATGGCTGATTCTAATGTAAACTGTACCTGGTTCGCATAAAGCGTACTCAGTTGCCCAGCATATTTCCATCGGTCATTAAATGTGGGATTGTGTATAGAATCCGATCATTACTGGGGGGCTCAGTACTTTTGGCCTTATGCCGGACTAAGATATACCTATTAACACCAAAATCAGGCACTCGACTTGTGCGTTAATTTCCATATCTGTTTGCATTAGTTACATGGATGAGCGTATTATTTCTGTAAAATCATTTTGATCCACACTGAAAGTGAAATAGTTGAAAGCATTTTAGATTTGAAATTCAGCCTCTTAAAAAAATCTTTTAAAAAAGCTTCCAATCTAAAATTATGAATTGATTCTATCTCAGCCTCTTATTCCATTTGATTGTAACTTTTGGCAATATCGAGTTTTACACACATTAAAGTTACATCTTTTGAAAAATATTTATGTTTAGCTTTTTAGAAAAAAATCCCACTTGATCAATATGAGAGACTTATTTATATATACTTTTGTGAAAACTTGAAAATAAAGTAAAGTATTATTTTTCTTGGGATCATTTCTATTTTATCAGCTGACTTATATTTACAAACAGCTTCCATAGAAAGAAAAAATGTCAACGTTTGGATTTTAAAAATATTTTGATTATTTCGATCATTTTTGGAAATTCTCATTTTATTGTTTCACCGCCTGGAAGATACTGAGATTTTGTTATAAAAAATTACGATTATGGTTAATAAATTGAAATAACGGAGAGAAAAATTATATATATATATATATATATATATATATATATATATATATATATATATATATATATATATATATATATATATATATATGTATATATATATATATATATATATGTATATATATATATATATATATATGTATATATATATATATATATATGTATATATATATATATATATATGTATATATGTATATATATATGTATATATATATATATATATATATGTATATATATATATATATATATATATGTATATATATATATATGTATGTATATATATGTGTATATATATATATATGTATGTAAATGTTTGTATATATATATGTATATTCATGTATGTACATGTATACATATATATATATGTATGTATATATATATGTGTGTGTGTGCGTGTGTCTGTGTCTGTGCATGTATTATATGTATACATACAAATTAAATTTCTTATTGGAAGTTTTTTTGTAAATATGGGAGCCCAGACGCAACTCAAATAATCTTCGTTTAATGGTGAACCAATTGAAAGAGTCATTCTAGACACTATTCATGATATATATAGGTTTTATTATTGTTAACAGAAGTAAAGATTTTCAATTTTAATCACAGAAAATTATTTTCTTTGTCCGTTATATTGCAGTAGTCAACGAAACGAGGTGTTGACAAACTGTATGGCAGACTATCTACACCTCGTGGATGTATAATGATATACGTTTCAAGGATAAAAAGTAAATATTGACTTTAAACAGCCCAACTCTACGTTATGCTTATTAATGTTTTTCTTATATTTAGACAAGAAAATACATATTTTTCTTCCAAGTGAAACAGAAAAATTTTTAAAAAATCAATTATGTTTATAAAATAAGGAATAGAAAAATGTTCTAAATTGTTTGGACACGTCTATATGTTAGATAAACATTTTACTGCATATCTTGTGAGAACGAATGAAAAAACTGTTCGTAGAAATTGTGTGGCCCTAAAAAGGGCCGTTTGTGTGGCTCTTAAAAGGGCTGTTTGTGTGGCCCTAAAAAGGGCCGTTTAGAGAAAACATTTCAATGTTTAGCCTCCCAGTCCACACAGCATTCTGAAATTTTTGTTGACTGCATACACCGCATCCTCTAGGTCGACCGACTCATTATTGTTCAGCTCGGAGTGAATGATGGCATCAAGAACAACTCTCTCAAAGTAATTAATAACCAGGCGGGTTGCCTCGTATTTCAGACCAGGTGTACGCTGGACACAACGTTCGCCAGAACGACGGCGTAACTTGAGTAAATCACGATAACGATTGGCACGTCTCCTTCGCAATCTTAATCTACATGTGGACATGATGAGTGATTGACGCTGCAGATCAACTGAAGTGCCCGAGTGGGTGAAGCATATCAATTTATACAGGTTTGTGTGAATGTGCGGACGTAGCAGTAAGCATATCACGTGATAGAAAGGGTCACTAAAGGACCAATGGAAATAGGCTGGGCAACTGAGTATGCTTTTTGTAAACGAGCAGTAGCTTATGAGAGAAATACCAGCCAAGCGTATGAAAACCTAAAACTCTGGTAACATGATACTTTTCTTTCCATATTTTGATCTATTTTTCCTGAAAAACCTTTGGATATAAAAAAAAATGGCCAATTTTTATTTTAAAAGCAATGATATTATTGAACTCATGTAAAGGTCATCTAACAGTTTAGCGATGTAAAAAGAAAATAAATATTTCTAACAATGGAATTGAAAACATAAATTAGAAAAAATATTGATATTGAAGATAATGAATAATTGATTAAAATTACATAAAAAAATATTCAGCATACACATTGATTTTCACTTGCCAAAATCAAATAAAAGAGAGAATTTTTGTTTTTGTGATAATTTCGCCGGACAAATTCATGTATTACTAGATGGAATAGGGCCTCAGATGTGCCAATCAAAAAATGTCCAACGGTATTTGTGTAAATTCTATCATCATTAGAGACAACTAAATTAACACAGAAATATAAACAGTTAAAAAATAATATTCAAACTATTTCAAAACGGAAATATATTTGATGATACTTATCAATACGTTATTGTTTTGTCGATAAAATTGTTAGAATAATGTTTTTTAAAAATTCTAAGCAGGTAGACTGTAGGATTCAAAATATAGAACATTCCATCTTTGTTTTTTTTTTACAATCATACATTTTTTTTTGTTGGTTCCTTCTTTAAAATTAAAGTAAATTTAAAAGAAAATATTAAGAACGTGTAGCGGATGTTCTTCCTAGATTTCTGAATATCTTTGATTATATGATTCGGAAGGCGCATACAAAATCAGTTGAACTACATCTATACAGAAAATAGTTGATTTATTTTTGTTTCTATTATACTTCCAGTAAAAAAATATGGCGATTCTCAGGGGAAGATGCTGAATCCCACAAACATCGTTTTTTCTTCTTTCAGAAATTGAATGATTTAATAGAATTGTTACTTTACTTCAATGTTTTCTTTTCTGAAAGTAAAATCTTGTTTTTTCTGGTCATCTTTTCATTTTGATTTACTAATTTGTATTCAAGAACTATTTTCCGTAGAAAACATCAACATTTTATTTTGTGAAAAGATTTTCTTGAATATTACGATACTTATACTCAAATCCAATTGTATTTTTTCACTATCTGGAAGAGATTGAGCTTTATATAAAACATTTTTTACAACGTATATATATATATACATATATATATATATATATATATATATATATATATATATATATATATACTGAAGCTTCATGCAGTGTACATATCAATGTAATGACTTTTTCACATTTTCTATTCGAAACATCGTGTAACACGCCTACATAGATGCATATTTCAACATAATGAAGTGTATATAAATATATACAAAAATTCCTCTATAAATATAGTTTTAATCTCTTATTTTTTCACATTCTGTATAGGTGTGTGGAAGTAATTACGAGAAATATTCTTTAAGAATTTATCGATGATTGTAATGGTGAAAATATTGGTGGTTTCAAAAGATAATGTAAAAGTCGGCTCCTACGGCAGCTCTGACATTTGTTGTCTTTTGATTGGTCAGAAAATAACACAAAAGACAAGATTTGAAAATTTGAGCGCTAAAATGTTAGCAAGTGTCAGGAGCCTACTGTTGAGTCTATTCAAACCTGGTGTCAAGGCGCCCCCTCTTATCATTTCATTGTACATTATACCTACAGCAAGATGTCATGGCGTGGGAAGGGAGGAAAGGAAACTGGAAAAAAGTAAGACTTGCTCATCTCATGCGATCCCGTCTGTAATAATGAACCGTTTTCTTCGCAAAGGCAACTATGCTCCCGTCTACTTGGAAATTCATCGAGGAATATTTAGCCAGTAACGTAATGGAGTTGGAAGGAAAATTTTATATGTAAAGTAGATCATCAAATGAAATCGGGGGCGGGGTTCAATCCCATGAGAACCTTTCGTTTTCTAAGATTTAGAATGGGACAACTTATATATAGATTCTGTGGTTTTTAAATGAAATAAAAATAAATATTTGATTCAAACAAAAATTTAAATATAGATATTTTACTGATAATAATTTATAATGCAAGTCATTACGTTAATCTCTTATTATCCCAACCTTTTACACTGTCTGCTAAAACACACACACACAAACGCACACACGAACACAGATACAAACACGCACACATGTAATTTTATATCAGATTTATGGCAGATTTTCTTTTTAGTAATGGTTCAAATATGCCGACAATCAAATAGAGAAATACTTTGATTGGTGGGGTTTTTGATGAAGTCCGCTTAAGGCATTTCTATACAAATTTGGTATTTCATTAGCGTCTGATAATTTACGTTTTACGATAAAATGTTAGGATTGACTTAAAAACAGTCAACCTTTACGTTATGATTAATAATGTTATCCTTTTATTCTGACAAAAAAGGCCATGTCTACTATCGAAGAGAATTAAAAAAAATAATTATCAAAAAATTCTCTAATGATTATAGAATAAGGAGTCGAAAAATGTTTCAAAGTGTTTGGGAAAGTCTATATAGTAAATAAACATTCTACTGCATATCTCGTAAGAATTGAAAAAACTGATCGTAGAAAGTTGGTGGCCCTAAAAAGGGCCGTTTAAAGACAATATTTTGATATTTAGCCTCCCAGTCCGAACAGAGCTCTGCTATGTTTATTGAGCGCATAAGTCACATCCATTAGGGCGACAGTCTCTCTGTTGGCCTGTACGGCGTGGGAGATGGCATCACGGATAACGTTCTCATAGAAAATCTGAAAAACGCGGCGGGTCCCCTCGTATTTTAGACCAGATGAACGCTCAACACGAACTCTACGGGTGAGACGACGTCGGGTAGCAGGCTTGCGATTGTACTTCTGTTGGTCACGATGACGATTGGCACGTCCCCTTCGCAATCTTCTTCTACATATAGTCATGATGAGTGTTTGACGCTGCATATCATCTGAAGTGCCCGAGTGGGTGAAGCATATCGTTTTATACAGCTCTGTGAGAATGTGCGGACGTAGTAGTAAACACGTCACGTGATGGAAAGGGCAACTGAAGGACCAATGAAAATAGGCTGGGCAATTGAGCACGCTTTTTCTTAACGAGCAGCAGCTTATAAGAAAAATACCAGCCAAGCGTATGAAACACTAAAATTCTGTTAATGTAATACTTTCCTTTCCAGATTATTATTTATTTTTCTGGAAATTGTTTTGATTGTAATCCTTATTTTGAAAGCAAGGATATTATTGTACACACAAAGGTAATCCCGATAGTTTAGTGGTGCAAAAAAAAAACCAAATATTTTTTAATAATAATAAATAACATAAATTGAAAAAATGAAAGCATAAAAAAATCTCTCTTGAATTATGAATGATTTTTTAAAATGATATCAAGAAAATATTTCATATACACATTGACTATTAACTGCTGCAATCAAGTAGATAAGAGAATTTTTTTTAAATTTTCGCGGGATGATTTCATACATTTCTGATGGGAATCGGTCCTTAGATGTGTCGAATTCTCGTCGTAAATTTCTTTTTGTTCTCAGGCAAAAATTTCCATCAGTATTTGTGTATATTTCATCGTCATTAAAGACAACTAAATTAGCACAGGAATTACAAACTTGTTTTTAAAAATTATATTCCTACCTTTTCAAAACGCAAATCTATTTCATGATATTCATCGATATATTAAAGTTTCATCGATAAGATTGTCTGAATAATTCCAATATAAAATTGAAATTTAAATCCAGAACATTTCAATATGAAAATGAATACAAACTCTTTCATATGAGTTGATAATTTGAATATTACGTTAAAAAACCTACATGAAATTTCTAATCATAAATTATAAATAAGCTGATTTTCGCTTCAGAATATAAAATAGTTATTCCCTCAGGACACTAACGGCCAAGGTTTGATTACTGCTAAAAGCTAGAATTTTGATTGCCAATTTTTAGGGATGGCACTAAACAATGTACCCAGCCTCATTTTGCCAGAGTCAGAGAATAGGATTTTTACGTGAACATCGGTATTCCAGTGGTATTATGCTTGTATGCAACACCTGAGGTCTGCGTTCGCTACTCGGCTTACACGAGTGATTTATTACTTTCCGGATAAAAGAGCTAATCCGCAGTCGGTGCATTTTGGATTTTCTCAGAAATTCGAAACATGCACGTACAAAAAAGAATAATAAACACTAGAATTGAATTAAAGTCAACAGGCATTAAGTTATACATTGAAATCAGAGAAAAATACTACAAAATAAATCGTCAGTACTTTGGCTGTATTCGAAGCCCAACCGCTGGTATCGTGAGCAGATAATTATCTTACCAGTCAAACAATAAATACAAGCGTATTCATTATTCATTTTTCAAATATTCAAGTAGGTTTTTTAAATGTATTAATCAAATTATCAGTGGTCATGAAAAAGGATATACTAATTATTAAATTGATTCTTCATAATATTAAATACAATTTGAAAAAAGCAATGATTTTAAATACATTTAATTCATTTAGAAATATACTTCTGATCCCATGGTAATATAATGAGCAAGCTAATTTCAGCAGACCCTCACTACAATACAGGTGGGTTCGATCCCAACTAGGTACAACCAAACTCATGGTTTTGTTTAGTGAATATATAAGGCATCTGACCGTAGGACTGTGTGTGGAGTTCGATTATCACTATCAGGTTCTGTATTCTTGACCTTGTGCCAGACTAAAATGAGCTGATTAACACCTACACTGGGCACTCGACTTCCATGTAAATTTTGAGTAAAAGTATTCATATTTGCTTGCGTTAGCTTTATGGGCGAGCGTAGTATTTCTGGAAATATCATTTCGATCGATAACTGTGGACAATATTGAGTTTTAAACACATTAAAAATATTTCCTTGAAAAACATTTTTACTTCTTTAAAGAAGAATCAATTTGGAAGAGTTATTCATATTATTTTTAATAACTTGAAAATAAGTTATACATTGTTTTTCTTGGGATCCTCTCAATTTTATCTTACAATTTCTAATAGCCCCCATGAGAGAAAAAAAATATTAACATTGAGATTTTAAATTTTTTCCCGATTACTTTTGAGAATTCTTATTTTATCGTTTCACGATCTGAAAGAGACTGATATATCGTTATAATATCAAGTAGGAAAAAACTAACACCCTTTGTAAGAGTCATTCTAGACACAATTCATGATTCATCTTGGTTTTATTATTGCTAACATAAGTAAAGTTTTTCAAGTTCAATCACAGAAAATACTATATCTCTGTCCGTATATAACAGTAGTCAACGAAACGACGTGTTCACAAGCTGTATGGCAGACTCTCTGCACTTCATTGGTGTCTTATAATTTACTTTTTGCGATAAAATGTTAGGATTGATTTAAAACAGCCGACCTTTACGTTATGATTAATAATTTGATCTGTTTATTCTGAGAAAAAAAAGGTGATATTTTCTATCAAACAGGATTAAAAGAGAAGAATTATCAAAAAATAAATTTAATTTTATATAATAAGGAGTCGTAAAATGTTCTAAAGTGTTTGGGCACAACTATGTATTAAATAAACATCTTACTGCATATCTTGTGAAAATTGAAAAAACTGTTCGTAGAGAGATGGTGGCCCTAAAAAGGGCCGTTTAAAGACACTATTTGAATATTTAACCTCCCAGGCCGTTCAGAGTTCTGCTGTGTTTATTGAACGCATAAGTCACATCCATTAGGGTGACAGTCTCACTGTGGGCTCGTATGGCGTGGGAGACGGCATCACGGATAACGTTCTCAAAGTAAATCTGAAAAAAACACGGCGGGTCGCTTTATATTTGAGACCAGATGTACGCTGAACACGATCTTTGCGGTTGAGATGTAGGGTAACAGGCTTGCAATTGTACTTGTGTAGGTCACGATGACGATTGGCACCTCTCCTTTGCAATCTTCTCTTACATGTAGTCATGATGAACGTTCCAAGCAGAAAATCATCTAAAGTGGCTGAAGCCTATCAATTCATACAGCTCATACTCATCCTTAGTTCCATGACTTTGTGCAAAAAGGTTTTTATCTATTTTCTTACTATCGCCTCTACCTTTAGATTTGTCTTGTCGGCCTTCTTAGCACCTTTCGATATAATTCAAGGGGTCATCGTTGTTTGTGTGATAGAAATAACAGATATGTTGATAATGTAAAAGTCGGCTCCCACGGCAGCTCTGCACTTTGTTGACTTTTGATTGGTCAGAAAATAACACAAAAGACAAGTTTTGAAAATGTGAGCGCTAAAATGTTAGCTGGTGTCAGGAGCCTACTGTTGACACAAAGAAATTTTTTTTTAATACCTCGAATTCGTAATCTTTCTGTTTTGCAGTGTAAAATTAAAAACATATTTATTGGAATATGCTTATAATATTCGGAAATTTTATCCGATGAATAAATATTATAAAATGTACTTGCATTTTTAAGGTCAGAATATAATTTTAAAAAACATGTAGTTTCTGTGCTGATTTAGTAGACTCCAATTACGAAGAGACATTTACAAATACTCTTAAAAATTACAACAAGAATTAGGCACAACTGAGAATTTATTCCAATCATTAATGCTTGACTTTGTCTGGCGAAAATATCACAACAACAAATATTCTCTCATTTATTTGATTTCAGTTGTTAATAATCAATGTGTAATTTAGATAATATCTTGAAACTATTTTAATAAATTATTCATAATTCCAAATAGATAGTTTTCATATTTGCTTACTTAGTTTTTCTTACTTTGTTATTATTTACACTTTTTTTCTTTTTACATCGTTAAACTGTCGGATTACCTTTATATATGTACTATAGTATCATTACTCTGAAAATGAAAGTTAGTGAACAAAAAGTTAATGAAAGCTATTTTTAGAATCAGATAGATTTCGAAAAATAGATAAAAATCTCAAAATAACATCACTATATTAACTGTGTTTTAGGGTTTCATACGCATGGTTGGTATTTTTTTAATGTATAAACCAGTCGGTTTACAAAAAGCATGCTCCATTGTCCAGCGTATTTTCATGGGTCATTAGATCACCCTTCCTACCACACCACGTGACATGCTTACTACTACGTCCGCACAAAGCTGTATAAATAGATATACTTCCTCCCTTCCGTCACTCCAGATTCCTAGAAGCTTGACACCTTCATCATGTCTAGATGTGGAGAAGGAGGCGTAAATGGTGATCGTCAGTTTGACAATAATGACAGCAAGCCTGCTACCAACCGTTTGCCTTGCAGATGTGGTGATCAGTGTAAATTTGATCCCGAATACGAGGCGACCCATCAGTTCATGATTTACATTACAGTGCTTGTCCATGATATCATCTCTCACGCTGTGCTGACCAACAAGGAAACTATCACCATAATGGATGTTGACTATGCGCTCAAGAAAAATAGAAGAGTTTTCTTCGGATTGGGAGGTTAGATATTGAAATATTGTCACTAAACGGCCCTTTTTAGGGCCACCCACTTTCTAGGAAAAGTTTATTCACTTCTTACAAGAAATGCAGTAGAATGTTTATTTAATATATCTGCATATTAGATTGTGACTTCAAAATGGAGTAGTTTTCCTTTGTCTTATTTTCTTTTCTTACCATCACCACCACCTTTAGATTTTGTCTTGTCGGCCTTCTTAGCATCTTTCGAAATAATTCAAGGGGTCATCGTTGTTTGTGTGATAGAAATAATGTTGATAATGTAGAAGTCGGCTCCCACGGCAGCTCTGTAGTTTTTTTTACTTCGGTCAGAATATAACACAAAAGGCAAGTTTTGAAAAACGTGAGCTCTAAAATGTCAGCAGGTGTCAGGAGCCTACAGTTGAGTCTATTCAAGTGTCAGGGCTCTCCCTCTGATCATTTCATCGTTCATGATACCTCCAAAAAGATGACATGGCGTGGTAAGGGAGGAAAAGTACCTGGATAAAGTGAGGCTCGCTCATCTCATACGACCCCATCTATTGTGATGGAGCATCTTCTTTCCAAAGGCAACTATGCCCCCAACTACTGAATCTTAGAGAAAGAAAACCCCGGGTATTCTGAGTAAAAGCTTCATTAATATCAATCTGATATATTATAACATTTATGTTTGAGGAAATAGTTTGAATTTTCACATTGTTAAATTGTAAATAGAAACAAATTTTAAACTTTCCTCCAGAATAAATAATATTCGAAGAATAGAAAATACCAATAACACGAAATAAACATCTGAAGAAAGTCTAGGAAGTGACCTGATGGGTTTTATTCATTTCTTTCTTTATCCCTTTGAAAGAGATTTCAGGATCTGTTTTATAATATCAAAATGATAAGGTTATCAATAGTGATGAGCAGGTCTTGCCCTTTCAAATTACTTTACCTCCTTGAGCACACCTTGTCAGTATACTGAAAGTAGGTTCTACACAGGGAGTGCCCGACTCGAGGTTTAAATAGGCTCTACAGTAGGCTCCTGACAGCTTATAATATTTTAGCGCTCACATTCTCAAAAATTTACTTGTGTCTTATTTTTTGGCCGATGAAAATTCGATTAATTGCGGAGCTGCTATGGAAGTCGACTTGGCTCATGTATATTCAGAGTATAAATTTAAAGTATAATTTTAATGAAAATGTATATTCAAAAAACGTATTTATCAGGTATTAACGTAATAATTAAATTAAACCTTTATTCATTCACATTTAGAAAAGGAATTTTACGATTTCGTATCGACAAAATCTGATATAGATATACTTAGGCCTTTTGTGTAAAGAGTAAACGTTTTGGAGATTTCATGCAAATTTTGGAGTCACTTCAAAGCAAAGATTAACTTATTCTAATGCATATCTCGTAAAGATTGAATAGATATTTCACAGAAAGTGTCCGGTCCTAAAAAGGGGCATTCTCAGACAATATTTTAACATTCAACCCCCAAATCAGAATTTTGCTTTGTCTCATCATCGCACAGGCAACATCCATTAGGGTGACAATCTTTCTTTTTGTCTGTACGGCAACACGTGGTTTAGACAAGAGATGCGCCTGTTAGTAGCCCCATTAGCTGGGTAGCGGGTAGCAGGCTTGGTGATACCCTGACTATGTGACTTGGGGTGACGCTTGTCGCCTCCTTTTCCCAATTGTTTTCCACTTGGAGACATGATGAATGCTTGTAGCTGAAGTGTCTGAATAGATAGATAATATCACTATTTACAGCTTTGATATTTGAATATGCAGACGTAGTAGGGAACACCTCACTTGATAGAAAAGGCGATTCAATGACCGATGGAAACTGACATCGTTATTTTCAACAATATTTCTGTAAATTTCATCGTCATTAAGACTGGCAGAATGAGCGGGATCACAAAATTTATTAACTTTATTTTTAAAACTATATTTTGACATTTTTTAGATGCAAATATATTTTATGATATTTGTTTATATAAAATATATTGTTTCAACGATAGAATTGTTAGAATAATAGTAAAATCATTATATATTTCATTTTTGATAATTTTGTGTGAGATCTAATTGAGAGGTTGCCCATTAGATTGTGTGTGGGGGAGATTAACTCTAACAAAATGAAGTAATTTTTCAAAAAAAGACACTGTGAATAGTGGCAGGAAGGCTTCCAAGATTTTTTTTACTATTCTAAATTGTTTTTAAGACTTTTCCGGTTAGATTATTCATTAAAATCTCAAATATTTATCCAAAATAGATATTATGTATATGTTCATAGAACTGATCGAAATTAGCCTTTGTTGAATTATGGAAACAAATTTTACAACATTTCCGAGATTCAATGACAATTTGATGTAATAAAAAATATATTTGCTTGTAATCTCCGTGCTGATTCAGTGGACTCTAATGAAGATGAAATTTACACAAATACTCTCGAAAATCACGACAAGAATTAGGCACAATTGAGAATTTATTCCCATCATTCATACATGAATTGGTCGGGCGAAATTATCACACTTACAAATATTCTCTCATTTATTTGATTTCAGCTGTTAATAATCAATGTGTCAATTCAAATTCAAATAAATTATTCATAATCCTGGATAAATACTTTCCATTATTTCTATTTACTTTTTCTTTCTCATCATTGAAGACACTTTTTTTTCTTTTATTATCGTTAAACTATCGGATTATGTTTCTACACAGAGAATACTATCATTGCTTTCAAAATAAAGATCAGCTATTTTTTACGATTCAAAAGAAAAATATGTCAAAATAACATTACTATTTTTACTGAGTTTTATAGTTTCATACGCATGGCTGATTCTAATGTAAACTGTACCTGGTTCGCATAAAGCGTACTCAGTTGCCCATCGTATTTCCATCGGTCATTAAATGTGGGATTGTGTATGGAATCTGATCATCACTGGAGGCTCAGTACTTTTGGCCTTGTGCCGGACTAAGATATACATATTAACACCAACATCAGGCACTCGACTTGTGCGTTAATTTCCATATCTGTTTGCATTAGCTACATGGATGAGCGTATTATTTCTGTAAAATCATTTTGATCCACACTGAAAGTGAAATAGTTGAAAGCATTTTAGATTTGAAATTCAGCTTCTTAAAAAAATCTTTTAAAAAAGCTTCCAATCTAAAATTATGAATTGATTCTATCTCAGCCTCTTATTCCATTTGATTGTAACTTTTGGTAATATCGAGTTTTACACACATTAAAGTTACATCTTTTGAAAAATATTCATGTTTAGCTTTTTAGAAAAAAATCCCACTTGATCAATATGAGAGACTTACTTATATACACTTTTGTAAAAACTTGAAAATAAAGTAAAATATTATTTTTCTTGGGATCATTTCTATTTTATCAGCTGACTTATATTTACAAACAGCTTCCATAGAAAGAAAAAATGTCAACGTTTGGATCTTAAAAATATTTTGATTATTTCGATCATTTTTGGAAATGCTAATTTTATTGTTTCACCGCCTGGAAGATATTGAGATTTTGTTATAAAAAATTACGATTATGGCTAATAAATTGAAATAACGGAGAGAAAAATGAATATATATATATATATATATATATATATATATATATATATATATATATATATATATATATATATATATATATATATATATATAAATATATATATATATATATGTATATATAGATATATATATATGTAAATATATATGTGTATATACATATATATGTGTATATATATATATGTACATGTATGTATATGTAAATAAATATATATATATATATATATATATGTTTGTATATGTGTATATATATATATGTATGTAAATGTTTGTATATATATATATGTATATTCATGTATGTACATGTATATATATATATATATATATATATATATATATATATATGTATGTATATATATGTGTGCGTGTGTCTGTGCATGTATTATATGTATACATAAAAATTAAATTTCTCATTGGAAGTTTTTTTGTAAATATGGGAGCCCAGACGCAACTCAAATAATCTTCGTTTAATGGTGAACCAATTGAAAGAGTCATTCTAGACACTATTCACGATATATATAGGTTTTATTATTGTTAACAGAAGTAAAGATTTTCAATTTTAATCACTGAAAATTATTTTCTTTGTCCGTTATATTGCAGTAGTCAACGAAACGAGGTGTTGACAAACCGTATGGCACACTATCTACACCTCGTGGATGTATAATGATTTACGTTTCAAGGATAAAAAGTAAACATTGACTTTAAACAGCCCAACTCTACGTTATGCTTATTAATGTTTTTCTTATATTTAGACAAGAAAATACATATTTTTCTTCCAAGTGAAACAGAAAATTTTTTAAAAAATCAATTATGTTTATAAAATAAGGAATAGAAAAATGTTCTACATTGTTTGGACACGTCTATATGTTAGATAAACATTTTACTGCATATCTTGTGAGAACGAATGAAAAAACTGTTCGTAGAAATTGTGTGGCCCTAAAAAGGGCCGTTTGTGTGGCTCTTAAAAGGGCCGTTTGTGTGGCCCTAAAAAGGGCCGTTTAGAGAAAACATCTCGATATTTAGCCTCCCAGTCCACACAGCATTCTGAAATTTTTGTTGACTGCATACACCACATCCTCTAGGTCGACCGACTCATTATTGTTCAGCTCGGAGTGAATGATGGCATCAAGAACAACTCTCTCAAAGTAATTAATAACCAGGCGGGTTGCCTCGTATTTCAGACCAGATGTACGCTGGACACAACGTTCGCCAGAACGACGGCGTAACTTGAGTAAATCACGATAACGATTGGCACGTCTCCTTCGCAATCTTAATCTTAATCTACATGTGGACATGATGAGTGATTGACGCTGCAGATCAACTGAAGTGCCCGAGTGGGTGAAGCATATCAATTTATACAGGTTTGTGTGAATGTGCGGACGTAGCAGTAAGCATATCACGTGATAGAAAGGGTGACTAAAGGACCAATGGAAATAGGCTGGGCAACTGAGTACGCTTTTTGTAAACGAGCAGTAGCTTATGAGAGAAATACCAGCCAAGCGTATGAAAACCTAAAACTCTGGTAACATGATACTTTTCTTTTCATATTTTGATCTATTTTTCCTGAAAAACCTTTGGATATGAAAAAAATAGCCAATTTCTATTTTAAAAGCAATGATATTATTGAACTCATGTAAAGGTCATCTAACAGTTTAGCGATGTAAAAAGAAAATAAATATTTCTAACAATGGAATTGAAAACATAAATTAGAAAAAATATAAATATTGAAGATAATGAATAATTGATTAAAATTTACAAAAAAAAACTTCTTCAGTATGTGACAACTTCTGAATACGGTCAAAGAGTAAGAGAACCGGATGGAAGGTAAAAAATATAACTGAAATTACAACTCCAAAGAATACACTTCATTTTGCTTTACTATCTTAAGAGAGCGTCAAAAAAAAACCCGTGGTAACACCTGAAACGAATCAGTTATAGAAAAAAAATCTCATAAAAATAAAATACATCTTTTTGAATAATTTTAACCCAGCTCTTTTTCTCCATCGAAGGACTTTATCACGTAAATCGCCAATCTAAATGAATGATAGTGAAATGGTTCGAAAGAGATGATCAGAAAATTATTTTCGATTTTTAACACTAAGATGAAACCACAAGATAATCATAAAAAACAAATGAAAGCCATGGACGCATGTTTAAAGGGAGATAAGTCATTATAACTTAACACTACAATCAAAAACATTGATAAACCCAGACTCGTTATTAAATATAATTCCATGTTTATCTTTATTAGTGCAGTTAATTAGTCTGTGTACTATTCAAAATCTATCTGTTCGAAGCCTTATTATTAATTGATATTTTTGCAGTGTAACATAGGTTGATAAAGGAAAAGTCGGCTCCCACGGCAGCTCTACAGATTGTTGACTTCTGATTGGTCAGAAAATAACACAAAAGACAAGTTTTGAAAATGTGAGCGCTAAAATATCAGCTGGTTCCAGGAGCCTACTGTTGAGCCTATTCAAACCGGGTGTCAGGGGGCTCCCTCTTATCATTTCATTGTACATGATACCTACAGCGAGATGTCATGACTTGGGAAGGGAGGAAATGTAACTGGATAAAGTAAGATTCGCTCATCTCATGCGACCCTGTCTGTGATGATAAGCCGTTTTCTTCACAAAGGCAACTATGCTACTGTTTACTATGTAAATGTGGTCATCAAATTAAATCAGGGGCTGGGTTTAGTCACATGAAAACCTTTCTTTCTTCTGATATTTAGAATGGGACAATTAATGATAGACTCTGTCATCTATCAAATAAAATAAAAACAATTATTTGATTCAAACAAAAATTCACATATCGATGAATTACCAATGAAAATTTATAATGCGATTCATTACATTTTTTTTTTATTATCCCAGTCTTTTACACTATTCGTTAGAATACACACACACACACACACACACACACACACACAAATATATATATATATATATATATATATATATATATATATATATATATATATATATATATATATATATATATATATATATATATATATATATCCAATTCTATTAGATTTACACAAATGATTTATGGTAGACTTTCCTTTTCAATAATCGCACGAGTAATTCGACGATAAAATGAACTATTAAATGAGTTTGACGCTTTATTTTTGTCGGGTGCCGATTTCTTGTGGGAATGTCTTGGCTTTTCTCTATCGCTTCCATTTTTGCATGATTCCCGAATCTCCAAAAGTCAAAGATAAAAACACGTGCCAATTCCATCTATTCAAAAAGAAAATAGATACAAACTTACCATTAACACATTTTAAATTGCCTTACACTAATAGATATATGCTGATTAATATTTATAAAGGAGTAATTTTTCAGAGCATCTTTTTTTCCAAATTTACTGCTACTTCCAGTATCAAATAGAGAAATACTTTGATTGGTGTCCGCTTAAGGTATTTCTATACAAATTAAAAGAAGTAAGTATTTACTGAAGAAGAAAAATTATTCATTATAAGATATTGAAAACTCTCCAGAGCCTTTCTCTGGTCCCACAAGGGAAAAGACACAGTTTACTTCTCACAAAATATTCAGGTTATTTGAGAACTCAACATTATCTAACTTCAGTTTTAATGAACTCTATACACATTAGTAATAATCAAACTGGAATATCATACTATTGTCCTATAGCGAGATGCCCTAGATATTTAGGAAGATGAGCTTAGACTGGTACAAAACCACAAACTTAAAGGCATGAAGCGCGGATCGAACCCGCTCTTACAGTAGTTATGGTCTGTCGAGATCAGCTTGCTGATTATTACGCCATGGGATCGGAAGTAAATTTCCAAATATTTACCATGGAAGTAAGAAAAAATGTTTTTTTTTTTTAATTGAGTTCATTCAATATAAAAAAACATTTTGATAACTTGAAAATAAGTTATACATTGTTTTTCTTGGGATCTTTTCAATTTTATCTTACTTACAATTTCTAATAGCTCCCATGAGAGAAAAAAATATCAACATTAAGATTTTGAATTTTTTCCGATTACTTTTGGGAATTCTTATTTTATCGTTTCACCATCTGAAAGAGACTGATATATCGTTATAATATCAAGTAGGAAAAAACTAACACTTTTTGAAAGAGACATTCTACACACAATTCCTGATCCATCTAGGTTTTATTATTGCTAACGTAAGTAAAGTTTTTCAAGTTCAATCACAGAAAATACTATATCTCTGTCCGTATATTACAGTAGTCAACGAAACGACGTGTTCACAAGCTGTATGACAGACTCTCTGCACTTCAATGGCGTCTTATATTTTACTTTTTGCGATAAAATGTTAGGATTGATTTAAAACAGCCGACCTTTACGTTATGATTAATAATTTGATATTTTTATTCTGAGAAAAAAAAGGTGATATTTTCTATCAAACAGGATTAAAAGAGAAGAATTATCAAAAAATGAATTTAATTTTATATAATAAGGAGTCGTAAAATGTTCTAAAGTGTTTGGGCACAACTATGAATTAAATAAACATCTTACTGCATATCTTGTGAAAATTGAAAAAACTGTTCGTAGTGAGATGGTGGCCCTAAAAAGGACCGTTTAAAGACACTATTTGAATATTTGACCTCCCAGGCCGTTCAGAGTTCTGCTGTGTTTATTGAACGCATAAGTCACAACCATTATGGTGGCAGTCTCACTGTGGGCCCGTATGGCGTGGGGGACGGCATCACAGACAACGTTCTCAGATAAAATCTTAAAAATACAGTGGATCATTTCGCATTTCTGACCAGATGTATGCTGAACTTTGCGGGTGAGATGGCGGGTAGCAGGTTTGCGATTGTACTTGTGTAGGTCAAGATGACGGTTGACCCCTCTCCTTCACAATCTTCTCCTACATGTACTTTTTATTCGAAAACTCACTCGTCAAAAAGCCACTCCTTTCTTTGGTACTTAATTGAGATTGATTATACTGGAGTGCTTATTTGACCTGAAATAATTGCTCGGTCATTCGAGGTCAGGAGAGACTTTTCTGGTTTCCAGAAGAAATAGTTAATCTGAAATTGAATTGAAGTTAAAGCCGGCTTTTGAACTTCCATATTTACAAATGAGGAAGTACACACACACACACACACACACTAACACACACACATATGTATGTATATATGCTCGTATATATATATATATGTGTGTGTGTGTGTATGTACTTAATTTTTCAATTATCATCATAGTATATAAATATGTATATACTCAATTATTTAATCATTATTATAGTATACACACACACACACACACACACACACACACATATATATATATATATATATATATATAGAGAGAGAGAGAGAGAGAGAGAGAGAGAGAGAGAGAAAGAGAGAGGGGGGAAGAAAGAGATAGATAGATAGATAGATAGATAGATAGATAGATATGGCGATTCTCATGAGAAGATGCTAAATTATACGAATATCGTGTTTTCTCTTTCAGGAATTAAATGATTTAATAAGATTTCAACTTTACTTCAATGCTTTCTTTTCTGAAAGTAGAATCTTTTTCATTCTTGGCATCTTTTCATTTCTATTTAATTTCTTTTATTCAAGAAATATTGTCCGTACAAAACGTCAACATTAAATTTTGTGAAGAGATTTTCTTATATATTTCGATTATTATTTTGAAATCCAATTTCATTTTTTCTCACTATCTAAAAGAGACTTAGCTTTATATAAGACATACTTTTCACAGCGTGTATATATGTGCTGTAGCTTCATGCAGTGTATATATCAATGTAATGACTTTTTACATTTTTACACAATTTATGATATCATTTAAAATGACTGTAGGATATTTCATCTTTTTTCTATTCAAACATCATATAACACGCCTACATATAGGCATATATTCACATACTGAGGTGTATATAAATATTCAGAAAATTTCTAAAGATGTACTTTCAATCTTCTGTCTTTTCGAATTCTGGGTAAGTGTGTGGAAGAAATTACGAGAAACATTTTTGAAAAAAATTACCTTTTACTGTGAAAATGTTGGTGTTCTCAGAGGAGCCGTTTTCATATTATTCCAAGTTTAAAATAAAAATGACTTTTCTAAGAATATCCCACTCAATCACATACATACAGTTCTGTGCGGAGGAAGGTAAAAGAAATTATATTGATATATATTTCAAATTTTCACAAATGAATAATACGGATATACAAAGAAAAAAAATTGTTTAATATGTGACAACCCAATTTCTAATATGGCAGGAAAATAAGTTGACTGGGTGAAAAGTAATGTTTGGAAAGATATAACCAGAATTACAACTTCAAACAAAATATTTACATTTTGCAACATGTCTTTAAAAGAGCGTTTAAAAACCTGACGTAACCCCTGAAATGAATTAATCATGGAGGAAAAATTCTTTTGATCAGCTATAGAAATAAAATACTTCATCATGTAATTTTGGAATCTGAATAAATGATAGTGAAATGGTTCGAAGGAGATGATCAAAAAATTGTTTTCAATTTATGAACACAAAGATGTTACAAGATGAACAATTTAAGAAAACAAATATAAGGCATTGACACATGTTTAAAGGGAGATAAGTCATTATAACTTAACACTTCGATATTTGAAACACGACTTGAGTTTGTAGCAAGATAATTCACAAAAATTTAATAAACGCGTTATTAGATATAAATACTCGTATGCCTTGATTAGTGCGGTTAATCAGTCACCTATACTATCCAAAACAAAACTGTTTGAGGTTTTATTATAAATTGATATTTTTCTATTTCAGCTCATACTTAGTTCCATGAATTTGTACAGTAAGGTTTCTATTTAATTTCTTTTCGAATAGATGAAATTCGAACGTGTTTTTATCTTCAATTTATTAAAACTGAAATTTTCGGATCATTCAAAATATGATATCCGACCCAAAATGGGAGTGATAAAGAAAATCCAAGATATGCCCACCAGAAATCGGCACCTGACGAAAATGATATGCTTAACTCACAAATTGTTACATTATATCGTCGATATATCTGGACCATTATTAAAAAGAAAATCTGCCATAAATCTGAAATAAAATTATTTCAGTACATCTTATAGAACCGGTGACACATACACACACGCACACGCACACACACACACACACACACACACACACACACACATATATATATATATATATATATATATATATATATATATATATATATATATATATATATATATATATATATATATATATATATATAACAGTGTAAATGGTTGGGCTTGTAAAAAAATAACCGTAATAACTTGCATTATAAATTTCTATTTGTAAAATACCGATATGGGAATTTTTATTTGAATCAAATAATTATTTTTATCTTTTCTAAGAGATTCTTGATTTATTGTTTGGAATAGCATCATTCTCAGCCAAATTTAAAACCTCAGCGGCCAAATATTCCATGAAGAATATTTAAGTAGACAGAAACATAGTTGCCTTTGCGAGGAAAACGGTTTATTATTACAGACGGGATCGCTTTAGATGAGCCGGTCTTACTTCCTACCGTTACTTTTCCTCCCTGTCTACGTCATGTCATCTCGCTGTAGGTATGATGTACAATGAAATGATAAGAGAGAGAGAGCCCTGATACTAGGTTTGAATAGACTCAACAGTAGGCTCCTGACACCAGTTGATATTTTAAAATAGTTGTGGGAAGGGACATTTTTTTTTGTTCGTTTTTTTTTTTTTAATTTTTGGCTTTTTGAATTCGGGACTCAGCTTCCCCCAAATAAGTAACGTTGAGGACTTTAGTTCAATTAATTAATAAATAAACTTATAATGCTTTCATTGATCTTTAGAAAATATTAACTATCTTTCTGATATCATTCATAAGATTGAAGTATTTTTTAAACCCTACTTGTCAACAACTTTGCTATATTTTGATGTTTTTTTTTCAATATAAACAAAACAAAACATTATAAAACAATTTAATCGCAAACTGCCTTGAAATTATTATAAAAGCAACTATTTCAACTCAATCAGGTTCAGTTTTACTGTTTCTTTTGTGAAATCAAGGAAAACTTAGCTGACTTCCAACGACTGAGCAATAAAAAACTGCCAAAAACATTGTATAATTTGTAGCATTGACATTTTTAAAAAAAGAGGCAAACAGAAAATTATTTTTATATCTCAGATTGGTAATCTTTCAGTTTAGCATAGCGTAAAATTAAAATAATGTATTGGAATATCCTGATAATATTCACGAATTTTATTTGGTAAATAAATATCATAAAATGTTCTTGTATTTTCAAAAGGTCAGAATATAATTTCAAAAAGCATGTCATTTCTGTGATGATTTAGTGGACTCTACTGAAAATTAAATTCCCACAAATACTCTTGAAAATTACGACAAGAATTAGGCACAAATGAGGAGTTATTCCAATCATTAAGGCATGAATTTATACGTCAAAATCATCACAATTACAAATATTCTCTCATTTATTTGATTTCAGCTGTTAATAATCAATGTGTATTTCAAATATTTTCTTGATATTCTTCTAATGAATTATTCATAATCCTGAATAAATACTTTCCATATTTTCTATTTACTTTTTTTATCTAATTATTACAAACACTTTTTTTTCTTGTTTTTACACCGTTAAACAGTCGGATAACCTTTATGTGCGTAAAATATTATGATTGCTTTTAGGCCTTTTTCCGAAAAATAGACAAATATCTCAGAATGACATTACTATGTTTACAGAGTTTTATGGTTTCATACGCATGGCTGATTCTAATGTAAACTGTTTTTGGTTCACATAAAGCGTGCTCAGTTGCCAAGCCAATTTCTATTGGTCATTAAACCACCCTTTCTATCACCTGATATGCTTACTACTACGTCCGCACATTCACACAAAGCTCTATAAATTGATATGCTTCACCCACTTGGGCACCTCAGATGATTTTCAGCTTGGAACGTTCATCATGACTACTTGTAGGAG
>OY735240.1:12625863-12635863 GCA_963457665.1 Thysanoteuthis rhombus | reverse complement strand
TCTTCCCGATTGTTTTCCACTTGGAGACATGATGAATACTTGTAGCTGAAATGTCTGAATAGATGGATAATATCACTTTATACAGCTTTGATATTTGAATCTGCAGACGTAGTAGAGAACACCTCACTTAATAGAAAAGGCGATTCAATGACCGATGGAAATTGTCATCGTTATTTTCAACAATATTTCTGTAAATTTCATCGTCATTAAGACTGGCAGAATGAACGGGATCACAAAATTTATTAACTTTATTTTTAAAACTATATTTTGACATTTTTTAGATGCAAATATATTTTATGATATTTGTTTATATAAAATATATTGTTTTAACGATAGAATTGTTAGAATAATAGTAAAATCATTATATATTACATTTTTTTCATTTTGTGTAAGATCTAATTGAGAGGTTGCACATTAAATTGTGTTCGGGGGAAATTATCTCTTACAAATTGAAATATCATGTATTTGTTCATAGAACTGATTGAAATTAGCCTTTGTTGAAATATGTATGGAAACAAATTTTACAATATTTCCGAGATTCAATGAAAATTTGATGTAATAAAAAATGTATTTGCTTGTAATTTCCGTGCTGATTTAGTGGACTCTAATGAAGATGAAATTTACACAAATACTCTTGAAAATCACGACAAGAATTAGGCACAATTGAGAATTTATTCCCATCATTCATACATGAATTGGTCAGGCGAAATTATCACACTTACAAATATTCTCTCATTTATTTGATTTCAGCTGTTAATAATCAATGTGTCAATTCAAATTCAAATAAATTATTCATAATCCTGGATAAATACTTTCCATTATTTCTATTTACTTTTTCTTTCTCATCATTGAAGACACTTTTTTTTCTTTTCATATCGTTAAACTATCGGATTATGTTTCTACACAAAGAATACTATCATTGCTTTCAAAATAAAGATCAGCTATTTTTTACGATTCAAAAGACAAATATGTCAAGATAACATTACTATTTTTACTGAGTTTTCTAGTTTCATACTCATGGCTGATTCTAATGTAAACTGTACCTGGTTTGCATAAAGCGTACTCAGTTGCCCAGCATATTTCCATCGGTCATTAAATGTGGGATTGTGTATAGAATCTGATCATTACTGGGGGGCTCAGTACTTTTGGCCTTGTGCCGGACTAAGATAAACCTATTAACACCAACATCAGGCACTCGACTTGTGCGTTAATTTCCATATCTGTTTGCATTAGCTACATGGATGAGCGTATTATTTCTGTAAAATCATTTTGATCCACACTGAAAGTGAAATAGTTGAAAGCATTTTAGATTTGAAATTCAGCCTCTTAAAAAAATCTTTTAAAAAAGCTTCCAATCTAAAATTATGAATTGATTCTATCTCAGCCTCTTATTCCATTTGATTGTAACTTTTGGCAATATCGAGTTTTACACACATTAAAGTTACATCTTTTGAAAAATATTTATGTTTAGCTTTTTAGAAAAAAATCCCACTTGATCAATATGAGAGACTTACTTATATATACTTTTGAAAAAACTTGAAAATAAAGTAAAGTATTATTTTTCTTGGGATCATTTCTATTTTATCAGCTGACTTATATTTACAAACAGCTTCCATAGAAAGAAAAAATGTCAACGTTAATATTTTAAAAATATTTCGATTATCTGGATCATTTTTGGAAATTCTCATTTTATTGTTTCACCGCCTGGAAGATACTGAGATTTTGTTATAAAAAATTACGATTATGGTTAATAAATTGAATTAACGGAGAGAAAAATTAATATATATATATATATATATATATATATATATATATATATATATATATATATATATATGTAAATATATATGTGTATATACATATATATGTACATGTATGTATATGTAAATATATATATGTATATATATATATATATATATATGTTTGTATATGTGTATATATATATATATATATGTATGTAAATGTTTGTATATATATATGTATATACATGTATGTACATGTATACATATATATATATATATATATGTATGTATATATATATGTGTGTGTGTGCGTTTGTCTGTGTCTGTGCATGTATTATAAAAAATTACGATTATGGCTAATAAATTGAAATAACAGAGAGAAAAATTATTATATATATATATATATATATATATATATATATATATATATATGTATATATATATATATATGTAAATATATATGTGTATATACATATATATGTGTATATATATATGTACATGTATGTATATGTAAATATATATATATGTTTGTATATGTGTATATATATATATATATGTAAATGTTTGTATATATATATATATATGTATATTCATGTATGTACATGTATACATATATATATATATATATGTATGTATATATATGTGTGCATGTGTCTGTGTCCGTGCATGTATTATATGTATACATACAAATTAAATTTCTCATTGGAAGTTTTTTTGTAAATATGGGAGCCCACACGCAACTCAAATAATCTATCGGTTCCATTTTTGCATGATTCCCGAATCTCTAAAAATCAAAGATAAAAACACGTGCCAATTTCTTCTATTCAAAAAGAAAATAAATACAAGCCTACCACTAACACATTTTAAATTGCCTTACACTAATAGAAGTACGCTTATTAATATTTCTAAAGGAGTAATTTTTCAGAGCATCTTTTTTCCAAATTTACTGCTACTTCCAGTATCAAATAGAGAAATACTTTGATTGGTGTCCGCTTAAGGTATTTCTATACAAATTAATAGAAGTAAGAAAAAATTATTCATAATAAGACATTGAAAACTATCTAGAGCCTTTCTCTGGTCCCGTAAGGGAAAAGACACAGTTTGCTACTCTCAAAATATTCAGATTATTTGAGAAATCAACATTATCTAACTTCAGTTTTAATGAACTCTATACACATTAGTAATAATCAAACTGGAATATCATACTATTGTCCCATAGCGAGGTGTCCTAGATATTTAGGAAAATGAGTTTAGACTGGTACAAAACCACAAACTTAAAGGCATGAAGCGGGGATCGAACCTACTCTTACAGTAGTTAGGGTCTGTCGAGATCAGCTTGCTGATTATTACGCCATGGGATCGGAAGTAAATTTCCAAATATTTACTATGGGAGTAAAAAAAATTTTTTTCTTCTCTTTATCAAATTGGATTCATTCAATATAAAATTTTAATTTAAATCCAGAACATTTTAATATGAAAATGAATACAAGCTCTTTCATATGAGTTGATAATTTGAATATTACGTTAAAAAACTACTTGAAATTTCTAATCAAAAATTATAAATAAGCTGATTTTTGCTTCAGAATATAAAATAGTTATTCCCTCAGGACACCAACGGCCAAGGTTTGATTACAGCTAAAAGCTAGAATTTTGAATGCCAATTTCTAGGGATTGCACAAAACTATCTACCCAGCTTCATTTACCCGGAGTCAGAGAATAGGATTTTTACGTGAACATCGCTATTCCAGTTGTATTATGCTTGCATGCAACACCTGAGGTCTGCGTTCGCTTCTAGGCTTACACGAGTGATTTATTACTTTCTGGATAAAAGAGCTAATCCACAGTCTGTGCATTTTGGATTTTCTCAGAAATTCGAAACATGCACGTACAAAAAAGAATAATAAACACTAGAATTGAATTGAAGTCAACAGGCATTAAGTTATACATTGAAATCAGAGAAAAATACTACAAAATAAATCGTCAGTACTTTGGCTGTATTCGAAGCCCGACCGCTGGTGTCGTGAGGAGATAATTATCTTATCAATCAAACAATAAATACAAGCGTATTCATTATTCATTTTTCAAATATTCAAGTAGGTTTTTTAAATGTATGAATCAAATTATCAGTGGTCATGAAAAAGAATATACTAATTTTTGAATTAATTTTTCATATTAAATACAATTTGAAAAAAGCAATGATTTTAAATACATATAATTCATTTAGAAATATACTTCTGATCCCATGGTAAAATAATGAGCAAGCTAATTTCAGCAGAACCTCACTACTATAAAAGTGGGTTCGATCCTACTCGGGTAGTACCAAACACATGGTTTTGTCAAGTGAATATATAAGGCATCTGACCGTGGGACTGTGTGTTGAGTTCGATCATCACTGCCAGGTCCTGTATTTTTGACCTTGTGCCAGACTAAAATGAGCTTATTAACACCTACACTGGGCACTCGACTTCCGTGTAAATTTTGAGTAAAAGTATTCATATTTGCTTGCGTTAGCTTTATGGGTGAGCGTAGTATTTCTGGAAATATCATTTCGATCGATAACTGTGGACAATATTTAGTTTTAAACACATTAAAAATATTTCCTTGAAAAACATTTTTACTTCTTTAAAGAAGAATCAATTTGGAAGAGTTATTCATATTATTTTTAATAACTTGAAAAGATTTTAATTTTTTTTCCGATTACTTTTGGGAATTCTTATTTTATCGTTTCACCATCTGAAAGAGACTGATATATCGTTATAATATCAAGTAGGAAAAAACTAACACCCTTTGTAAGAGTCATTCTAGACACAATTGACGATTCATCTAGGTTTTATTATTGCTAACATAAGTAAAGTTTTTCAAGTTCAATCACAGAAAATACTATATCTCTGTCCGTATATTACAGTAGTCAACGAAACGACGTGTTCACAAGCTGTATGACAGACTCTCTGCACTTCGTTGGTGTCTTATAATTTACTTTTTGTGATAAAATGTTAGGCTTGATTTAAAACAGCCGACCTTTACGTTATGATTAATAATTTGATCTGTTTATTCTGAGAAAAAAAGGTGATATTTTCTATCAAACAGGATTAAAAGAGAAGAATTATCAAAAAATGAATTTAATTTTATATAATAAGGAGTCGTAAAATGTTCTAAAGTTTTTGGGCACAACTATGTATTAAATAAACATCTTACTGCATATCTTGCGAAAATTGAAAAAAACTGTTCGTAGAGAGATGGTGGCCCTAAAAAGGGCCGTTTAAAGACACTATTTGAATATTTAACCTCCCAGGCCGTTCAGAATTCTGCTGTGTTTATTGAACGCATAAGTCACAACCATTATGGTGACAGTCTCACTGTGGGCCCGTATGGCGTAGGGGACGGCATCACGGACAACGTTCTCAGATAAAATCTTAAAAATACAGTGGATCATTTCGCATTTCTGACCAGATGTACGCTGAACTTTGTGGGTGAGATGGCGGGTAGCAGGCTTGCGATTGTACTTGTGTAGGTCACGATGACGGTTGGCCCCTCTCCTTCACAATCTTCTCCAACATGTACTTTTTATTCGAAAACTCACTCGTCAAAAAGCCACTCCTTTCTTTGGTACTTAATTGAGATTGATTATACTGGAGTGCTCATTTGACCTGAAATAATTGCTCGGTCATTCGAGGTCAGGAGAGCCTTTTCTGGTATCTAAAAGAAATAGTTAATGTGAAATTGAATTGAAGTTAAAGCCGGCTTTTGAACTTCCATATTTACAAATGAGGAAGTACACACACACACACACACACACACACACACACACACACACACACACACACACACACACACACACATATGTATGTATGTATGTATGTATGTATGTATATATGTACGTATATATATGAATATATATATATATGTATATATGTGTGTGTGTATGTACTCAATTTTTCAATTATTATCATAGTATATAAATATATATATACTCAATTATTTACTCATTATTTTAGTATATATACAAATATGTATATATATGTGTGTGTATATATATATATATATATATATATATATGTATGTATATATATATATATATATATATATATATATATATATATATATATATATATATTGAGAGAGGGGGAGAAATAGATAGATAGATAGATAGATAGATAGATAGATAGATAGATAGATAGATAGATATGGCGATTCTCACGGGAAGATGCTAAATTATACGAATATCGTGTTTTCTCTTTCAGGAATTAAATGATTTAATAAGATTTCAACTTTACTTCAATGCTTTTTTTTCTGAAAGTAGAATCTTGTTCATTCTTGGCATCTTTTCATTTCTATTTAATTTCTTTTATTTAAGAACTATTGTCCGTACAAAACGTCAACATCAAATTTTGTGAAGAGATTTTCTTATATATTTCGATTATTATTTTGAAATCCAATTTCATTTTTTTTTCACTATCTAAAAGAGACTGAGCTTTATATAAAACATATTTTTCACAGCATGTATATATGTGCTGTAGCTTCATGCAGTGTATATATCAATGTAATGACTTTTTACATTTTGACACAATTTATGATATCATCTAAAATGACTGTATGATATTTAATCTTTTTTCTATTCAAACATCATATAACACGCCTACATATAGGCATATATTCACATACTGAGGTGTATATAAATATTCAGAAAATTTCTAAAGATGTACTTTCAATCTTCTGTCTTTTCGAATTCTGGGTAGGTGTGTGGAAGTAATTACAAGAAACATTTTTGAAAAAAATTACCGGTTACAGTAACGGTGAAAATATTGGTGGTCTCAGAGGAGCCGTTTTCATATTATTCCAAGTTTAAAATAAGAATAACTTTTCTTAGAATATCCCATTCAATCCCATACATACAGTTCTGAGTGGAGGAAGGTAAAAGAAATTATATTGATACATATTTCAAATTTTCACAAATGAATGATACGGATATACAAAGAAAAAAAATTGTTTAATATGTGACGACCCAATTTCTAATATGGCAGGAAAATAAGTTGACTGGGTGAAAAGTGATGTTGGGAAAGATATAACCAGAATTACAACTTCAAACAAAATATTTACATTTTGCTACATGTCTTTAAAAGAGCGTTTAAAAACCTGTCGTAACCCCTGAAATGAATTATTTATGGAGGAAAAATTCTTTTCATCGGCAATAGAAATAAAATACACGAATACATTTCATAATTTATCTAGCTTTTTATCTTTATCGAAGGAATTCATCATGTAATTCTCGAATCTGAATGAATGATTGTGAAATGGTTCGAAGGAGATGATCAAAAAATTATTTTCGATTTTTGAACACAAAGATGTTACAAGATGAACAATTCAAGAAAACAAATATAAGGCATTGACACATGTTTAAAGGGAGATAAGTCATTATAACTTAACACTTCGATATTTGAAACGACTTGAGTTCGTAGCGAGATAATTCACAAAAATTTAATAAACGCGTTATTAGATATAAATACTCGTATACCTTGATTTGTGCGGTTAATCAGTCACCTATACTATCCAAAACACAACTGTTTGAGGTTTTATTATAAATTGATATTTTTCTATTTCAGCTCATACTTAGTTCCATGAATTTGTACAGCAAGGTTTCTATTTATTTCCTTTTCGAATAGATGAAATTCGAACGTGTTTTTATCTTCAATTTATTAAAACTGAAATTTTCTGATCATTCAAAATATGATATTCGACCCAAAATGGGAGTGATAAAGAAAAGCCAAGATATGCCCACCAGAAATCGGCACCTGACGAAAATGATATGCTTAACTCACAAATTATTACATTATATCGTCGATATATTTGTACCATTATTAAAAAGAAAATCTGCCATAAATCTGATATAAAATTATTTCAGTACATCTTATAGAAACGGTGACACATGCAGACACGCACACACACACACATGCACACACACACACACACACACACACACATATACATATATATATATATACATATATACATATATATATATATACATATATATATACATATATATATATATATATATGTATATATATATATATATATATATATATATATATATATATATATATATATATATATATATATATATATATATATATATATATATATATATAACAGTGTAAACGGTTGGGCTTGTAAAAAAATAACCGTAATAACTTGCATTATAAATTTTTATTTGTAAAATACCGATATGGGAATTTTTATTTGAATCAAATAATTATTTTTATCTTATCTAAGAGATTCTTGATTTATCGTTTAGAATAGCATCATTTTCAGCCAAATTTAAAACCTCAGCGGCCAAATATTCCATGAGGAATATTTAAGTAGACAGAAACATAGTTGCCTTTGCGAAGAAAACAGTTTATTATTGCAGATGGGATCGTATGAGATGAGCCAGTCTTACTTCTTACCGTTACTTTTCCTCCCTGTCTACGTTGTGTCATCTTGCTGTAGGTATGATGTACAATGAAATGATAAGAGAGAGAGCCTCGATACCAGGTTTGAATAGACTCAACAGTAGGCTCCTGACACCAGTTGATATTTTAAAATAGTTGTCGGAAAGGACATGATTGTTTTTTGTTTTTAAATTTTGGGCTTTTTGAATTCGGGACTCAGCTTACCCTAAATAAGTAACGTTGAGGACTTTAGTTGAATTAATTAATAAATAAACTTATAATGCTTTCATTGATCTTTAGAAAATATTAACTATCTTTCTGATATCATTCATAAGATTGAAGTATTTTTAAAACCCTACTTGTTAACAAATTTGCGATTTTTTGTTGCTCTTTTTTTCAATAAAAAACAAAACAAAACATTATAAAACAATTTAATCGCAAAATGCCTTGAAATTATTATAAAAGCAACTTTTTCAACTCTATCAGGTTCAGTTTTACTGTTTCTTTTGTGAAATCAAGGAAAATTAGCTGACATCCAACGACTGAGCGAGAAAAAACAACCAAAAACATTGTATAGTTTGTAGCATTGACATTTTTAAAAAAAGAGACAAACAGAAAATTATTTTTATATCTCAGATTGGTAATCTTTCAGTTTAGCATAGCGTAAAATTAAAATAATGTATTGGAATATCCTGATAATATTCACGAATTTTATTTGGTAAATAGATATCATAAAATGTTCTTGTATTTTTAAAAGGTCAGAATATAATTTCAAAAAGCATGTCATTTCTGTGATGATTTAGTGGACTCAAATGAAAATCAAATTCCCGCAAATACTCTTGAAAATTACGACAAGAATTAGGCACAAATGAGGAGTTATTCCCATCATTAAGGCATGAATTTATCCGTCAAAATCATCACAATTACAAATATTCTCTCATTTATTTGATTTCAGCTGTTAATAATCAATGTGTATTTCAAATATTTTCTTGATATTCTTCTAATGAATTATTCATAATCCTGAATAAATACTTTCCATATTTTCTATTTACTTTTTTTATTTAATTATTACAAACACTTTTTTTCCCCTTGTTTTTACACCGTTGAACAGTCGGATAACCTTTATGTGCGTAAAATATTATGATTGCTTTTAGGCATTTTTCTGAAAAATAGACAAATATCTCAGAATAACATTACTATGCTTACAGAGTTTTATGGTTTCATACGCATGGCTGATTCTAATGTAAACTTCTTTGGTTCACATAAAGCGTGCTCAGTTTCTGAGCCAATTTCCATTGGTCATTAAACCGCCCTTTCTATCACGTGATATGCTTACTTCTACGTCCGCACATTTACACAAAGCTGTATAAATTGATATGCTTCACCCACTCGGGCACTTTAGATGATTTTCAGCTTGGAACGTTCATCATGACTACTTGTAGGAGAAGATTGCGAAAGGCACGTGCCAATCGTCATCGTTATTTCCACAAGTTCAACCGCAGGCCTGTTACACGCTGTCGTTCTCGCAAAGTTCGTGTCCAGCGTACATCTATTGTCGAATACGAAGGAAACCGACTGTTTAGAATTTACCGTGAGAAAGTTATCCGTGATGCCGTCTCCATTGCCGAGCAAGCCGAAAGAGAGTATGTCAGTTTCATGGATTTGTTTGATGCGCGCAAGAAAAATATCAGAGTTCTGTGTGGCCTGGGAGGTTAAATATTGAAATATTGTCTCTAAACGGCCCTTTTTATTTTCTCTAAACGGCCCTTTTCAGGGCCACCAACTTTCTATGAAGTCTTTTCCAATCTTTACAAGCTATGCAGTAAAGTA
>OY735240.1:12618363-12620863 GCA_963457665.1 Thysanoteuthis rhombus | reverse complement strand
TTTGTTAAATCTTGGATAGAAAGTAATATTAAACTGTCTTCCAGAATGAATAATATTCAAAGAATAGAAAATACCAATAACACGAAATAAACATATGAAGAAAGTCTAAGAAATGACCTGATTGGCTTTATTCATTTTCTTCCTTTATCGCTTTGAAAGAGAGTTCAGGATCTGCTTAATAATATTTCTATCTACTTTACCTCCTTTGTCACGCCCTGTCATCATACTATAAGTAGGGTGTACACAGGGAATGCCCGACATGATGTTCAAATAGGCTCTACAGTAGGCCCCTGAAAGCTGATAATATTTTAGCATTCACATTCTCAAAAATTCACTTGTGTCTTATTTTTCAGCCTATGAAAATTGAATTAATTGCAGAGCTGCCATGGAAGTCGACTTGGCTCATGTATATTTAGAGTAAAAATTTAAAGTGTGATTTTAATTAAAAGGTATAGTTAAAGAACATATTCATCAGGTATTAACGTAATAATGAAATTAAACCTTTATTCATTCAAATTTAGAAAAGGAATTCTACGATTTCGTGGCAACAACATCTGATATAGACATAATTAGTTTTTTAGTTAAAAAGTAAACGTTTTGAAAATTCTGTACTGATTTTGGAGTCATTTCAAAGCAAAGGTTAACTTATTCTAATGCATATCTCGTATTGAATAAACTGTGCATAGAAAGTGGCTGGCCCTAAAAAGGGGCATTCTCAGACAATATTTTGATATTTAACCCTCAAATCAGAATTCTGCTTTGTCTCTTCATCGCATAGGCGACATCTAATAAGGCGACATCTAATAAGGCGACAATCTTACTTTTGGTCTACACAGCGTAGGTGATGGCAACACGTAATTCAGACGAGAGATACGCCTGTTAGTAGCTCTGCTGGCTGAGTGGCGGGTAGCAGGCTTGCTGATACCCTGACTGTGTGACTTGGGTTGACGCTTGTCGCCTCTTCTTCCCAATTGTTTTCCACTTGGAGACATGATGAATATTTGTAGCTGAAATGTCTGAATAGATAGATAATATCACTTTATACAGCTTTGATATTTGAATATTCAGACGTCGTACGGAACACCTCACTTAATAGAAAAGGCGATTCAATGACCGATGGAAATTGTCATCGTTATTTTCAACAATATTTCTGTAAATTTCATCGTCATTAAGACTGGCAGAATGAGCGGGATCACAAAATTTACTAACTTTATTTTAAAAACTATATTTTGACATTTTTTAGATGCAAATATATTTTATGATATTTGTTTATATAAAATATATTGTTTCAACGATAGAATTGTTAGAATAATAGTAAAATCATTCTATATTTCATTTTTGATAATTTTGTGTAAGATCTAATTGAGAGGTTGCACATTAGATTGTGTTTGGGGGAAATTATCTCTTACAAATTGAAATATCATGTATTTGTTCATAGAACTGATTGAAATTAGCCTTTGTTGAATTATGTATGGAAACAAATTTTACAATATTTCCGAGATTCAATGAAAATTTGATGTAATAAAAAATGTATTTGCTTGTAATTTCCGTGCTGATTTAGTGGACTCTAATGAAAAGGAAATTTACACAAATACTCTTGAAAATCACGACAAGAATTAGGCACAATTGAGAATTCATTCCCATCATTCATACATGAATTGGTCGGGCGAAATTATCACACTTACAAATATTCTCTCATTTATTTTATTTCAGCTGTTAATAATCAATGTGTCAATTCAAATTCAAATAAATTATTCATAATTCTGGATAAATACTTTCCATTATTTCTATTTACTTTTTCTTTCTCATCATTGAAGACACTTTTTTTTCCTTTTCATATCGTTAAACTGTCGGATTATGTTTCTACACAAAGAATACTATCATTGCTTTCAAAATAAAGATCAGCTATTTTTTACGATTCAAAAGAAAAATATGTCAAAATAACATTGCAATTTTTACTGAGTTTTATGGTTTCATACGCATGGCTGATTCTAATGTAAACTGTACCAGTAAGCGTACTCAGTTGCCCATCGTATTTCCATTGGTCATTAAATGTGGGATTGTGTATGGAATCTGATCATCACTGGAGGCTCAGTACTTTTAGCCTTGTGCCGGACTAAGATAAACCTATTAACACCAACATCAGGCACTCGACTTCTACGTTAATTTTCATATTTGTTTGCATTAGCTACATGGATGAGCGTATTATTTCTGTAAAATCATTTTGATCCACACTGAAAGTGAAATAGTTGAAAGCATTTAAGATTTGAAATTCAGCTTCTTGAAAAAATCTCTTAAAAAAGCTTCCAATCTAAAATCATGAATTGATTCTATCTCAGCCTCTTATTCCATTTGATTGTAACTTTTGGCAATATCGAGTTTTACACACATTAAAGTTACATCTTTTGAAAAATATTTATGTTTAGCTTTTTAGAAAAAAATCCCACTTGATCAATATGAGAGACTTACTTATATATACTTTTGTAAAAACTTGAAAATA
>OY735240.1:12603363-12613363 GCA_963457665.1 Thysanoteuthis rhombus | reverse complement strand
CCTATTCAAACCTAATGACAAGGCTCTCCCTCTGATCGTTTCATCGTACATGATACCTACAAAAAGATGATATGGCATGGTAAGGGAGGGAAAGTACCTGGATAAAGTAAGGCTTGCTCATCTCATACGACCCCATCTATTGTGATGGAGCATCTTCTTTGCAAAGGCAACTATGCCTCCAACTACTACATTTTAGAGGAGGAAAACCCCAGTGTATCTGAGTAAAAGCTTCATTAATATCAATCTGATATATTAAAATATTTATGTTTGAAGAAATAGTTTGAATTTTCACTTTGTTAAATTGTGAATAAAAAACGAATTTTAAACCTTCTTCCAGAATGAATAATATTCAAAGGATAGAAAATACCAATAACACGAAATAAAAATACGAAGAAAGTCTAGGAAGTGACCTGATTGGTTTTATTCATTTTTTTCTTTATCCCTTTGAAAGAGATTTCAGGATCTGTTTTATAATATGAAATTAAGAAGGTTATCGATAGTGATGAGCGGGTTTTGCCCTTTCTATTTACTTCACCTCCTTGAGCACACCTTGTCATCATAATGTGAGTAGGTTCTACAAAGGGAGTGCCTGACACGAGGTTTAAATTGACTCAACAGTAGGCTCCTGATAGCTTACAATATTTTAGCGCTCACATTCTCAAAAATTTACTTTTGTCCTATTTTTTGACCGATGAAAATTCAATCAATTGCAGAGCTGCTATGGAAGTCTACTTGGCTCATGTATATTTTGAGCATAAATTTAAAGAATAATTTGAATTAAAAGGTTTATTCAAAGAACATATTCATCAGATATTAACGTAATAATAGAATTAAACCTTTTTTCATTCTAATAGAAAAGGAATTCTATTATTTCGTGTGGACAAAATCTGATATAGATACACTTCGACATTTATTCGTAAACGTTCTGAAGATTTTGCGCAAATTTTGAGTCACTCTAAAGCAAAGATTAACTAATTCTAATGCATATCTTGTAGATATTGATTAGATAGTTCGTTGGAAATGTCTGGCCCTAAAAAGGGCCATTCTCAGACAATATCTAATCCCAAACTCAGAATTTTGCTTTGTCTCTTCATCGCACAGGCCACATCCATTAGGGTGACAATCTTTCTTTTGGCCTGTACAGCGTAGGTGATGGCAACACGTAGTTTAGACAAGAGATACGCCTGGTAGCCGGATGGTGGGTAACAGACTTGGTGATACCCTGACTGTGTGACTTGGGGTGACACTTGTCGCCTCTTCTTCCCAATTGTTTTCCATTTCGAGACATGATGAATGCTTGTAGCTGAAGTGTCTGAATAGATAGATAATATCACTTTATACAGCTTTGATATTTGAATATGCAGACGTAGTAGGGAACACCTCACTTAATAGAAAAAGCGATTCAATGACCGATGGAAATTGTCATCGTCATTAGGACCCACGGAACAAGCACCAAACACAATAGTTTTATTTTCAAAGCTATATTCTGACATTTGTTTAGATGCAAATATATTTTATGATATTTGATTATATAAAATATGTTGTTTCTACGATAGAATTGTTAGAATAATTATAAAATAATTTTATATTTTATTTTTGATCACTTTGGGGGTATGGTGTCATCGAGAGGTTGCTCATTAGATAGTTTGTTGGGGAGATTTTCTCTTATAAAGTAAAATTTCAAAAAGACACAATGATTAGTGGCAAGTAGGCTTCGAAGATTTCTATACTATTTTAGATTATTTTCAAGACTTTTCCTGTTAGAATATTCGTTTAAATCTCAAATATTTATCCAAAATAGATATCGTGTATTTGTTCAAAGAACTGGCCGAAATTTGCCTTTTTTGAATTATGAATGGAAACAAATTTTACAATACTTCCGAGATAGAATGATAATTTAATGTAAAATAAAAGTTTCGGTGAATTAAATTCAAAATAAGAAAGTAGCTTTAGGAAGGTACATGATTCCATTCTTTTTTTTTTTTGCTTCTTGCAATCAGAATTCGGGATTCAGCTGACCCAAAATGAATAGCGTTTAGGATTTTTGTTGAATTAATTGATAAATAGACTTGTAATGCTTTTATTGATCTTTATAAAATATTAACTATTTTTCTGAGATTATTTATAAGATTGAAGTATTTCTTAAACTCAAGCTTACTTCTCAACTACCTTGAAGTTTCTCAATATTCTTTATTACAAATAAAAAGCAGAACAAAATACACAACAATTCAATTGCAAATTGCCTTGAAATTATTATAAAAGCAGCGATTTCCACTCTAACGGTCAAGTATTACTGTTAAGTGTTACTTTTGTGAAAGCAAGGAAAAGACTTAGCAAGAAGAAACTGCCAAAAACATTGTATAATTTGTAATATTAAAATTTTTTCAACGCTTTATTTTCATAAACATTATTTTTTTTCCAGTTTTTTTTCCCGAAATTTTGGCTTTAAAGAAAAATGTCCGAGTTGTTTCGTGTATAGGAAATGAAAACATTATAGATCCTAACTTAGAATTGAATTGCTTTAAGTTTATTTTATAAACTTTTTTTTTTTTTATAAATTTTTCTTTCCGAAATTTTGGCTTGAAAGAAAAATGTCTAATTTTTTTTCGTGTATCAAAAATGAAAACATTATAAATCCTAACTTGGAATCGAATTGCTTTAAGTCAATATTTACATTTTATCGACGAAACATCAATCATTATGCACTAATGAGGTATAGTTAATCTACCATACAGTCCGTCAACACTCCGTCGACTACTGTAATATGGTGGTAAAAGGAAACGTTATTTTCTATGATTCGAGTTGAAAATCTTTACTTATATTAACAGTAATGAAATCTCGAGAGATATCATTTTGGATGAAACAAGAATGTGTCTAAAAAGACCCTCTCAATCAGTTTAGTATCAAACAAAGAGTATTTCATTTGGCTTCTGTAATTCCATATTTGTAAAATAGCTTCCAATGGAACACAAACAAAGAAATAAGTTGACATCAGATATTGTGAATTGATATTTTTCTTCATATTATAATTATTTGAAGTATTTTTATAATCTCTATGTATAAAAAAATATAATGTTAATATTGCATTTCATTTTACAGGGAATGGCCCCAATATATCAGTTGGCAATACTTTGTTTTATTTTCAAGTTTTTAAAATAGAATGTCAAAGTGAAACTTTTACTCCGATACACCAGGGTTTTCTTTCTCTAAAATGTAGTAGATGGGGACATAGTTGCCTTTGCGAAGAAAACGGTTGATTACAACGGACAAGGTCGCATGGGATCAGTGAGTCTTACTTTTCCCCGTTAATTTTCCTCCCTTACCACACCATGCCATCTTTTTGTAGGTATAATGTACAATGAGATGATAAGTGGGAGCATCCTGACACCAGGTTTGAATAGGCTCAACAGTAGGCTCCTGATGCCAGCTGACATTTTAGCGTTCATATTTTCAAAACTTGTCTTTTGTGTTATTTTCTGACCAACCAAAAGTCAACAAAGTGCAGAGCTGCCGTGGGAGCCGACTTTTACATTATCAATGTATCATTTATTTCTATTGTATAAACAACGATGGCCCCTTGAATAAGTTCGAAAGGTGCTGACAAGCCAAAATCTAAAGGTAGATTTTCTATGAAGTATCTGAATTGTGAATTTTAAACTATGACACCGTTAATGTCACGTTTTAATCATTTAAAGTCGATTAGTAAATTTGAAAAAAGAAGATTATTTTCTAAAAGTATTGCTTTGGAGATTTCATATTCAGAAATTTACTCAACAATTGTAACTAATTCAAAATTATTCAAATAAATCATGATTAAAACAGTAAGGAGCCATTTTGTTATTTGGGTGAATATTTTCATAAGAAACCACTCAAGTACAATATTCAAATTGCATATAATTATAATTAGAAAATTCATTCAACATGAAAGTAGGAACGCTTTTTGTAAATACCGACCATGCATATGAAAACCTAAAACTCTGTTAACATGATTCTTTTCTTTTTATATTTTCATTTATTTTTCCTTGAAATTCTTTGGGTACAAAAAATGGCCAATTTTTATTTTAAAAGCAATGATATTATTGAACTCTTTTAAAGGTCATCCGACAGTTTTAAGATGTAAAAAGAAAACATATTTCTAAAAATGAAATAGAAAACATATATAAAAAAATGTATTTATCGAGAATTATGAATCATTTATTAAAATCATACCAAGAAAATATTCATCATATACATTGACTTTTAACAAATAAAAGAGAGAATTTTTTTGTTTTTGTGATTATTTCGCCGGACAAATTCGTGCATTACTGGATGGAATAGGGCCTCAGAAGTACCAAGTTAGAAATTTCCAACAGTATTTGTGTAAATGCCATCATCACTCGAGATCAATAAATTATCACAGATTTTACAAGCAGTTGAAAGATTATATTCAAACTTTTTCAAAACGGAAATATATTCGATAATATTCATTGATTTTTTGATTCTATTATACTTCCTGTAAAAAATCTGGCGATTCTCAAGGGAAGCTTCTAAATCACACAAACATCGTTTTTCTTTCTTTCAGAAATGAAATGATTTAATAGAATTTTAACTTTACTTCAATGCTTTCTTTTCTGAGAGTATAATCTTATTTATTCTTAGCATCTTTTAATTTCAATTTATTAACTTGTATTCAAAACTATTTTCTGTATAAAACATCAACATTTTGTTTTGTGGAGAGATTTTCTCAAATAGTCAATAATTATTTTGAAATCCAATTTTATTTTTTCACTATCTGCAAAAGACTGAGTTTTATATAAGACATATTTTTACAGCCTATATATATGTGCTGTAGCTTTACGGAGTGTATAAATCAATGTAATGATTTTTTGACATTTTTACATAATTTATAATATCCTCTAAAATGAACATAGTATATTTCTTCTTTTTTCTATTCGAAACATCGCGTAACACGCCTACTTATTCGAATATATTCACACACTGAGGTCTATATAAATATTCTGAAAATTTCTATATAGATATACTTTTAATCTTACATTTTTTCACATTCTGTATCGGTGTGTGGAAGTAATTACGAGAAATATTTGTGAAAAATTTATCGGTGGTTATAATGGTGAAAAAGTTAGTGCTTTCAAAAGGGCTGTTTTCACACATGAATGATATATATATATATATATATATATATATATATATATATATATATATATATATATATATATATATATATATATATATATATATATATATATATATATATTACAAAAAAAATTCTTCAGTATGTGACAACTTCCGAATACAGCTGAAAAAAAAATGAAACGGGTAAAAGCTGAAAAATATAACTGAAATAAAACTTCAAAGAAAATATTCACATTTTGCCATACGTTTTTTAAAGAACGTCTAAAAACCCGGGGTAACAAATAATTTATAGAGGAATAAATCCAATAAAAATGAAATACACGAAAGTTCTTTTTCTTTATCGAAGGAATTAATCACGTAAAACTCGAATCTGAATGAATGATAGTCAAATGGTTCGAAGGAGATGATCAGAAAAATTATTTTCAATTTTTCAACACAAAGATGAATTCACAAAATGAACAATTAACAAAAACAAATTGAAGAAATTGACGCATGTTTAAAGGGAGATAAGTCATTATAACTAAACACTTCAATATTTGAAATACGACTTGATTCACAAACATTTAATTAACTCAGACGCGTTATTAAACATAATCACTTGTATATCTTGATTAGTGCAGTGGATTAGTCCCTGTACTATCCAAAATCAATCTGCCCGAAGCTTTTTTATTAACTGATATTTTTCTATTTCGATTCATACTTAGTTTAATCAATTTGTACAATAAGGTTTTTATCTATTTTCTTACTATCGCCTCTACCTTTAGATTTGTCTTGTCAGCCTTCTTAACACCTTTCGAAATAATTCAAGGGGTCATCGTTGTTTGTGTGATAGAAATAACAGATATGTTGATAATGTAAAAGTCGGCTGCCACGGCAACTCTACACTTTGTTGACTTTTGATTGGTCAGAAAATAACACAAAAGACAAGTTTTGAAAATGTGAGCGCTAAAATATTTGTGGGTGTCAGGAGCCTACTGTTGAGCCTATTCAAACCTGGTGTCTTATCATTTCATTGTACATCATACCTACAGCAAGATATCATGGCGTGGTAAGGGAGGAAAAGTAACGTGGAAAAGTGAGACTTGCTCACCTCATGTGACCCGGTCCGTTGTATTCAACCGTTTTCTTTGCAAAGGCAACTATGTCCCCAACTACTACATTTTAGAGGAAGAAAACCCCGGTGTATCTTAGTAAAGGTTCCATTAATATTAATCTGATACATTATAACATTTCTGTTCGAAGAAATAGTTTGAATTTTCACTTTGTTAAATTGTGGATAGAAACGAAATTTAAACTTTCTTCCAGAATGAATAATATTCAAAGAATAGAAAATGCCAACAACACGAAACAAAAATCTGAAGAAAGTCTCGGAAGTGACCTGATTGGTTTTATTCATTTTTTCCTTTATCAATTTGAAAGAGATTTCAGGATCTGTTTAAGGATTTTAAAATGATAAGGTTATTAATAGTGATGAACGGGTCTTGCTTTTTCTATTTACATCACCTCCTGTGCCACACCTTGCCATCATACTGTAATAAGGTTCTACACAGGGAAATTAAACCTTTATTCATTCACATTTAGAAAAGGAATTCTACAATTTCGTGTCGACACAATCTGATATAGAGATACTTATGCCTTTTATTTAAAGCGTAAACATTTTGAAGATTTTGCGCAAGTTTTGGAATCACTTCAAAGCAAAGACTAACTTATTCTAATACTTATCTTGTAAAGATTAAATAAATAGTTTGTAGATGGTGACTGGTCCTAAAAAGGGCTATTCTCAGACAAAATTTTAAAATTTGACTCCCAAATCAGAATTCTGCTTTGTCTCTTCATCGAACGGGTAACATCCATTAGGGTGACAATCTTTCTTTTCGTCCGTACAGCTTAGGTGATGGCAACACGGTAGTTTAGACAAGAGATACGCCTGGTAGCAGCCCAGCTACCTGGGTGGCGGGTAGCAGGCTTGGTGATACTCTGACTGTGTGACGCTTGTCGCCTCCTTTTCCTAAGAGTTTTCCACTTCGAGACATGATGAATGCTTGTAGCTGAAGTGTCTGAATAGATAGATAATATCACTTTATACAGCTTTGATATTTGAATATGCAGACATAGTAGGGAACACCTCACTTAATAGAAAAGGCGATTCAATGACCGATTGAAATTGTCATCGTTATTTTCAACAATATTTCTGTAAATTTCATCGTCATTAAAACTGGCAGAATGACCGTGATCGTAAAATGTACTAGCTTTATTTTTAAAACTATATTTTGACATTTTTTAGATGCAAATATATTTTATGATATTTGTTTATATAAAATATATTGTTTCAACAATAGAATTGTTAGAATAATAGTAAAATCATTATATATTTCATTTTTGATAATTTTGTGTAAGATCTAATTGAGAGGTTGCTCATTAGATTGTGTTTGGGGGTAATTATCTCTTACAAATTGAAAGAAATTTTTTTTAAGGACACAGTAAATAGTGACATGAAGGCTTCCAAGATTTTTTTTTACTATTCTAAATTGTTTTTAAGACTTTTCCGGTTAGAATATTCATCTAAATCTTTAATATTAATCCAATATAGATATCATGTATTTGTTCATAGAACTGATCGAAATTAGCCTTTGTTGAATTATGAATGGAAACGGATTTTACAATATTTCCGAGATTCAATGAAAATTTGATGTAATAAAAAATGTATTTGCTTGTAATTTCTGTGCTGATTTGGTGGACTCTAATGAAGATGAAATTTACTCAAATACTCTTAAAAATCACGACAAGAATTAGGCACAATTGAAAATTTATTCCCATCATTAATACATGATTTTGTCTGGTGAAATTATCACACTTACAAATATTCTCTCATTTATTTGATTTCAGCTGTTAATAATCAATGTGTATATCAAATATTTTCTTGATATTCTCCAAATAAATTATTCATAATTCTGGATAAATATTTTCCATTATTTTTATTTACTTTTTCTATCTCATCATTAAAAACACTTTTTTATTTTCACATCGTTAAACTGTCGGATTACGTTTCTATACAAACAATACTATCATTGCTTTCAAAATAAAGATCAGCTATTTTTTACGATTCAAAAGACAAATATGCCATATAACATTACTATTTTTATTGAGTTTTCTAGTTTCATACGCATGGCTGATTCTAATGTAAACTGTACCTGGTTCGCATAAAACGTACTCAGTTGCCCAGCATATTTCCATCGGTCATTAAATGTGGGATTGTGTATAGAATCCGATCATTACTGGGGGGCTCAGTACTTTTGGCCTTGTGCTGGACTAAGATAAAATAAAGTAAAGTATTATTTTTCTTGGGATCATTTCTATTTTATCAGCTGACTTATATTTACAAACAGCTTCCATAGAAAGAAAAAATGTCAACGTTTGGATTTTAAAAATATTTTGATTATTTCGATCATTTTTGGAAATTCTCATTTTATTGTTTCACCGCCTGGAAGATACTGAGATTTTGTTATAAAAAATTACGATTATGGTTAATAAATTGAAATAACGGAGAGAAAAATTTATATATATATATATATATATATATATATATATATATATATATATATGTATATATATATATGTGTGTGTATATACATATATATGTGTATATATATATATATGTGTGTATATACATATATATGTGTATATATATATGTACATGTATGTATATGTAAATATATATATATGTATATATATATATGTTTGTATATGTGTATATATATATATATGTATGTAAATGTTTGTATATATATATATGTATATTCATGTATGTACATGTATACATATATATATATATGTATATATATGTGGGCGTGTGTCTGTGTCTGTGCATGTATTATATGTATACATACAAATTAAATTTCTCGTTGGAAGTTTTTTTGTAAATATGGGAGCCCAGACGCCACTCAAATAATCTTCGTTTAATGGTGAACCAATTGAAAGCGTCATTGTAGACACTATTCATGATATATATAGGTTTTATTATTGTTGACAGAAGTAAAGATTTTCAATTTCAATCACAGAAAATTATTTTCTTCGTCCGTTATATTACAGTAGTCAACGAAACGAGGTGTTGACAAACCGTATGGCACACTATCTACACCTCGTGTATGTATAATGATTTACGTTTCAAGGATAAAAAGTAAACATTGACTTTAAACAGACCAACTGTATGTTATGCTTATTAATGTATTTCTTATATTCAGACAAAAAAATAGATATTTTTCTTCCAAGCGAAACAGAATAATTTAAAAAAAATCAATTATGTTTATAAAATAAGGTATAGAAAAATGTTCTAAATTGTTTGGACACGTCTATATGGTAGATAAACATTTTACTGCATATCTTGTGAGAACGAATGAAAAAACTGTTCGTAGAAATTGTGTGGCCCTAAAAAGGGCCGTTTGTGTGGCCCTAAAAAGGGCCGTTTGTGTGGCCCTAAAAAGGGCCGTTTGTGTGGCCCTAAAAAGGGCCGTTTAGAGAAAACATCTCGATATTTAGCCTCCCAGTCCACACAGCATTCTGAAATTTTTGTTGACTGCATACACCACATCCTCTAGGTCGACCGACTCATTATTGTTCAGCTCGGAGTGAATGATGGCATCAAGAACAACTCTCTCAAAGTAATTAATAACCAGGCGGGTTGCCTCGTATTTCAGACCAGATGTACGCTGGACACAACGTTTGCGAGAACGACGGCGTATAACAGGCTTTTGGTTAAACTTGAGTAAATCACGATAACGATTGGCACGTCTCCTTCGCAACCTTAATCTACATGTGGACATGATGAGTGTTTGACGCTCCAGATCAACTGAAGTGCCCGAGTGGGTGA
>OY735240.1:12550863-12600863 GCA_963457665.1 Thysanoteuthis rhombus | reverse complement strand
GAAATATTTTTGAAGAATTTATCGGTGATTGTAATGGTGAAAATATTGGTGGTTTCAAAAGGGCTATTTTCACAAACGAATTTTATGTATATACAAAAAAAAGAAAATTCTTCAGTATGTGACAACTTCTGAATACGGTCAAAAAGTAAGAGAACCGGATGGAAGGTGAAAAATATAACTGAAATTACAACTCCAAAGAAGATATTTCATTTTCCTTTACTTTCTTAAGAGAGCGTCAAAAAAACCCGTGGTAACACCTGAAACGAATCAGTTATAGAAAAAAATCTGATGAAAATAAAATACAAGATCTTTTTAAATAATTTTAACCCAGCTCTTTTTCTCCATCGAAGGACTTTATTACGTAAATTGCCAATCTAAATGAATGATAGTGAAATGGTTCGAAGGAGATGATCCGAAAATTATTTTCGATTTTTAACACCAATATGAAACAAGATAATCATAAAAGACAAATGATAGCCATGAATGCATGTTTAAAGGGAGATAAGTCATTATAACTTAACACTACAATCAAAAACATCGATAAACCCAGACTCGTTATTAAATATAATTACATGTATATCTTTGTTAGTGCGGTTAATTAGTCTGTGTACTATTCAAAATCTATCTGTTCGAAGCTTTATTATTAATTGATATTTTTGCGGTATAACATATGTTATTAAAGGAAAAATCGGCTCCCACGGCAGCTCTACAGATTGTTGACTTCTGATTGGTCAGAAAATAACACAAAAGACAAGTTTTGAAAATGTGAGTGCTAAAATATCAGCTGGTGTCAGGAGCCTACTGTTGAGCCTATTCAGACCGGGTGTCAGGGGGCTCCCTCATATTACATTGTACATGATACCTACAGCGAGATGTCATGACGTGGGAAGGGAGGAAAGGTAACTGGATAAAGTAAGACTCGCTCATCTCATGCGACCCCGTCTGTGATAATAAACCGTTTTCTTCGCAAAGGCAACTATGCTCCTGTTTACTATGTAAACGTGATCATCAAATTAAATCGGGGGCGTGGTTTAATCACATGAAAACCTTTCTTTCTTCTGATATTTAGAATAGGACTATTAATAATAGACTCTGTCATCTATCAAATAAAATAAAAACTATTATTTGATTGAAACAAAAATTCACACATCGATGTATTACTGATGAAAATTTATAATGCAATTTATTACATTTTTTTTTATTATCCCAGTCTTTTACACTATTTGTTAGAATACACACACACAAACATATGTATATATATATATATATATATATATATATATATATATATATATATATATATATATATATATATATATATATATATATATATATCCAGTTTTATTAGATTTACTCAAATGATTTAAATGAGTTTGACGCTTTTTTTTATTTATATGTTGATAATGTAAAAGTCGGCTCCTACGGCAGATATGACGTTTGTTGTCTTTTGATTGGTCAGAAAATAACACAAAAGACAAGATTGAAAATTTGAGCGCTAAAATGTTAGCAAGTGTCAGGAGCCTACTGTTGAGTCTATTCAAACCGGGTGTCAGGGCGCCCCCTCTTATCATTTCATTGTACATGATACCTACAGCAAGATGTCATGGCGTGGGAAGGGAGGAAAGGATACGGGAAAAAGTAAGACTTGCTCATCTCATGCGATCCCGTCTGTAATAATGAACCGTTTTCTTTGCAAAGGCAACTATGGTCCTGTCTACTTGGAAATTCATCGAGGAATATTTGGCCAGTAACGTAATGGAGTTGGAAAGAAAAGTTTATATGTAAAGTAGATGATCAAATGAAATCGGGGGCGGGGTTCAATCCCATGAAAACCTTTCGTTTTCTAAGATTTAGAATGGGACAACTTATATATAGATTCTGTGGTTTTTAAATGAAATAAAAATAATTATTTGATTCAAACAAAAATTCAAATATAGATATTTTACTGATAAAAATTTATAATGCAAGTCATTACGTTTATTTCTTATTATCCCAACCATTTACACTGTCTGCTAAAACACACACACACACACAGGCACACACGAACACAAATACAAACACCCACACATGTAATTTTATATCAAATTTATGGCAGATTTTCTTTTTAGTAATGGTTCAAATATGCTGACAATAAAATGAACTATTAAATGAGTTTGACGCTTTATTTTTGTCGGGTGCCGATTTCTTGTGGGAATGTCTTGGCTTTTCTCTATCGCTTCCATTTTTGCATGATTCCTGAATCTCCAAAAATCAAAGATAAAAACACGTGCCAATTTCTTCTATTCAAAAAGAAAAGAAATACAAGCCTACCACTAACACATTTTAAATTGCCTTACACTAATAGAAGTACGCTTATTAATATTTCTAAAGGAGTAATTTTTCAGAGCATCTTTTTTTCCAAATTTACTGCTACTTCCAGTATGAAATAGAGAAATATTTTGATTGGTGTCCGCTTAAGGTATTTCTATACAAATTAAAAGAAGTAAGTATTTACTGAAGAAGAAAAAATTATTCATAATAAGACATTGGAAACTATCTAGAGCCTTTCTCTGGTCCCACAACGGAAAAGACACAGTTTTCTTCTCACAAAATTTTCAGGTTATTTGAAAACTCAACATTATCTAACTTCAATTTTAATGAACTCTATACACATTAGTAATAATCAAGCTGGAATATCATACTATTGTCCCATAACGAGGTGTCCTAGATATTTAGGAAGATGAACTTAGACTGGTACAAAACCACAAACTTAGAGGCATGAAGCGGGGATCGAACCTACTCTTACAGTAGTTATGGTCCGTCGAGATCAGCTTGCTGATTATTACGCAATGGGATCGGAAGTAAATTTCCAAATATTTACTAAGGAAGTAAAAAAAAAATTTTTATTACCATTGAAATTTTAAAAATATTTCGATTACTTTTGGGAATTCTTATTTTATCGTTTCACCATCTGAAAGAGACTGATATATTGTTATAATATCAAGTAGGGAAAAACTAATACCTTTTGAAAGAGACATTCTAGACACAATTCCTGATCCATCTATGTTTTATTATTGCTAACAAAAGTAAAGTTTTTCAAGTTCAATCACAGAAAATACTATATCTCTGTCCATATATTACAGTAGTCAACGAGACGAGGTGTTCACAAGCTGTATGGCAGACTCTCTGCATTTCATTAGCGTCTGATAATTCACTTTTTGCGATAAAATGTTAGGATTGACTTAAAAACAGTCAACCTTTACGTTATGATTAATAATGTTATCCTTTTATTCTGACAAAAAAGGCCATGTTTACTATCGAAGAGAATTAAAGAAAAATAATTATCAAAAAATTCTCTTATGATTATAGAATAAGGAATCGAAAAATGTTTCAAGTGTTTGGGAAAGTCTATAAAGTAAATGAACATTCTACTGCATATCTCGTAAGAATTGAAAAAACTGATCGTAGAAAGTTGGTGGCCCTAAAAAGGGCCGTTTAAAGACAATATTTTGGTATTTAGCCTCCCAGTCCGAACAGAGCTCTGCTATGTTTATTGAGCGCATAAGTCACATCCGTTAGGGCGACAGTCTCTCTGTTGGCCTGTACAGCGTGGGAGATGGCATCACGGATAACGTTCTCATAGAAAATCTGAAAAACGCGGCGGGTCCCCTCGTATTTTAGACCAGATGTACGCTCAATACGAACTCTACGGGTGAGACGACGACGGGTAGCAGGCTTGCGATTGTACTTCTGTTGGTCACGATGACGATTGGCACGTCCCCTTCGCAATCTTCTTCTACATATAGGCATGATGAGTGTTTGACGCTGCAGATCGTCTGAAGTGCCCGAGTGGGTGAAGCATATCGTTTTATACAGCTCTGTGAGAATGTGCGGACGTAGTAGTAAACACGTCACGTGATAGAAAGGGCAACTGAAGGACCAATGAAAATAGGCTGGGCAATTGAGCACGCTTTTTCTTAACGAGCAGCAGCTTATAAGAAAAATACCAGCCAAGCGTATGAAACACTAAAATTCTGTTAATGTACTACTTTCTTTTTCAGATTATTATTTATTTTTCTTGAAATTGTTTTGATTGTAATCCTTATTTTGAAAGCAAGGATATTATTGTACACACAAAGGTAATCCCGATAGTTTAGTGGTGTAAAAATAAAACAAATATTTTTTATAATAAAAAATAACATAAATTGAAAAAATAAAAGCATAAAAAAATCTCTCTTGAATTATGAATGATTTTTTAAAATGATATCAAGAAAATATTTCATATACACATTGACTATTGACTGCTGCAATCAAGTAGATAAGAGAATTTTTTTTAAATTTCCGCAGGATGATTTCATACATTTATGATGGGAATCGGTCCTTAGATGTGTCGAATTCTCGTCGTAATTTTCTTTTTGTTCTCAGCCAAAAATTTCCATCAGTATTTGTGTATATTTCATCGTCATTAAAGACAACTAAATTAGCACAGGAATTACAAGCTTGTTTTAAAATTATATTCCTACCTTTTCAAAACGCAAATCTATTTCATGATATTCATCGATATATTAAAGTTTCATCGATAAGATTGTCTGAATAATTCCAATACAAAGTTGAAATTTAAATCCAGAACATTTTAATATGAAAATGAATACAAGCTCTCTCATATGAGTTGATAATTTGAATATTACATTAAAAAACTACTTAAAATTTCTAATCATAAATTATAAATATGCTGATTTTCGCTTCAGAATATAAAATAGTTATTCCCTCAGGACACCAACGGCCAAGGTTTGATTACGGCTAAAAGCTAGAATTTTGAATGCCAATTTTTAGGGATTGCACAAAACTATCTACCCAGCCTCATTTTGCCAGAGTCAGAGAATAGGATTTTTACGTGAACATCGGTATTCCAGTTGTATTATGCTTGCATGCAACACCTGAGGTCTGCGTTCGCTTCTCGGCTTACACGAGTGATTTATTACTTTCCGGATAAAAGAGCTAATCCATAGTCTGTGCATTTTGGATTTTCTCAGAAATTCCAAACATGCACGTACAAAAAAGAATAATAAACACTAGAATTGAATTAAAGTCAACAGGCATTAAGTTATACATTGAAATCAGAGAAAAATACTACAAAATAAATCGTCTGTACTTTGGCTGTATTCGAAGCCCGACCGCTGGTGTCGTGAGGAGATAATCATCTTACCAATCAAACAATAAATACAAGCGTATTCATTACTCATTTTTCAAATATTCAAGTAGGTTTTTTAAATGTATTAATCAAATTATCAGTGGTCATCAAAAAGGATATACTAATTTTTGAATTAATTTTTCATATTAAATACAATTTGAAAAAAGCAATGATTTTAAATACATATAATTCATTTAGAAATATACTTCTGATCCCATGGTATAATAATGAGCAAGCTAATTTCAGCAGACCCTTACTACAATACAAGTGGGTTCGATCCCAACTAGGTATAACCAAACTCATGGTTTTGTCTATTGAATATATAAGGCATCTGACCGTGAGACTGTGTGTGGAGTTCGATCATCACTGCCAGGTCCTGTATTTTTGACCTTGTGCCAGACTGGAATGAGTTTATTAAAACCTACACTGGGCACTCGACTTCCGTGTAAATTTTGAGTAAAAATATTCATATTTGCTTGCGTTAGCTTTATGGGTGAGCGTAGTATTTCTGGAAATATCATTTCGATCGATAACTGTGGACAATATTGAGTTTTAAACACATTAAAAATATTTCCTTGAAAAACATTTTCACTTCTTTAAAGAAGAATCAATTTGGAAGAGTTACTCATATTATTTTTAATAACTTGAAAATAAGTTATACATTGTTTTTCTTGGGATCTTTTCAATTTTATCTCACTTACAATTTCTAATAGTTCCCATGAGAGAAAAAATATTAACATTAAGATTTTAATTTTTTTTCCGATTACTTTTGGGAATTCTTATTTTATCGTTTCACGATCTGAAAGAGACTGATATATCGTTATAATATCAAGTAGGAAAAAACTAACACCTTTTGAAAGAGACATTCTTGACACAATTCCTGATCTATCTAGGTTTTATTATTGCTAACATAAGTAAAGTTTTTCTAGTTCAATCACAGAAAATACTATATATCTGTCTGTATATTACAGTAGTCAACGAAACGAGGTGTTCACAAGCTTTATGACAGACTCTCTGCACTTCATTGGTGTCTGATAATTTACTTTTTGTGATAAAATGTTAGGATTGATTCAAAACAGCCGACCTTTACGTTATGATTAATAATTTGATCTGTTTATTCTGAGAAAAAAAGGTGATATTTTCTATCAAACAGGATTAAAAGAGAAGAATTATCAAAAAATGAATTTAATTTTATATAATAAGGAGTCGTAAAATGTTCTAAGGTGTTTGGGCACAACTATGTATTAAATAAATATCTTACTGCATATCTTGTGAAAATTGAAAAATCTGTTCGTAGAGAGATAGTGGCCCTAAAAAGGGCCGATTAAAGACACTATTTGAATATTTAACCTCCCAGGCCGTTCAGAGTTCTGCTGTGTTTATTGAACGCATAAGTCACATCCATTGGGGTGACAGTCTCACTGTGGGCCCGTATGACGTGGGGGACAGCGTCACGGACAACGTTCTCAAAGTAAATCTGAAAAACGCAGCGGGTCGCTTCATATTTGAGACCAGATGTACGCTGTACACGAATTTTGCGGCTGAGATGGCAGATAGCAGGCTTGCAATTGTATTTGTGTAGGTCACGATGACAATTGGCACCTCTCCTTCGTAATCTTCTCCTACACGTAGTCATGATGAATGTTCCAGGTTGAGAATCATCTGAAGTGCCCGAGTGGGTGAAGCATATCAATTTATACAGCTCACACTCATACTTAGTTCCATGACTTTGTGCAATTAGATTTTTATTTATTTTCTTACTATCGCCTCTACCTTTAGATTTGTCCTTACGGTCTTCTTAGCACCTTTCGATATAATTCAAGGGACCACCTTTGTTTGTGTGATAGAAATAACAGATATGTTGATAATGTAGAAGTCGGCTCCCACGGCAGCTCTGCACTTAGTTGACTTTTGATTGGTCAGAAAATAACACAAAAGACAAGTTTTGAAAATGTGAGCGCTAAAATGTTAGCTGGTGTCAGGAGCCTACTGTTGACACAAAGAAATTTTTTTTTAATACCTCAAATTCATAATCTTTCTGTTTTGCAGTGTAAAATTAAAAACATATTTATTGGAATATGCTTATAATATTCGGAAATTTTATTCGATGAATAAATATTATAAAATGTACTTGCATTTTTAAGGTCAGAATATAATTTTAAAAAAACATGTAATTTCTGTGCTGATTTAGTAGACTCTAATTACGACGAGACATTTACAAATACTCTTAAAAATTACAACAAGAATTAGGCACAACTGAGAATTTATTCCAATCATTAATGCTTGACTTGGTCTGGCGAAAATATCACAACAACAAATATTCTCTCATTTATTTGATTTCAGTTGTTAATAATCAATGTGTAATTTAGATAATATCTTGAAACTATTTTAATAAATTATTCATAATTCCAGTTGGATAGTTTTCATATTTGCTTACTTAGTTTTTCTTACTTTGTTATTATTTACACTTTTTTTCTTTTTACATCGTTAAACTGTTGGATTACCTTTATATATGTACTATAGTATCATTGCTCTGAAAATGAAAGTTAGTGAAAAAAAAGTTAATGAAAGCTATTTTTAGAATCAGATAGATTTCCAAAAATAGATAAAAATCTCAAAATAACATTACTATATTAAATGTGTTCTAGAGTTTTATTCACATGGTTGGTATTTTTTTAATGTATAAACCAGCTGGTTTACAAAAAGCGTGCTCCATTGTCCAGCGTATTTTCATGGGTCATTAGATCACCCTTCCTACCACACCACGTGACATGCTTACTACTACGTCCGCACAAAGCTGTATATATAGATGTACTTCATCCATTCTGACACTCTAGACGACTAGCAGCTTGACACCTTCATCATGTCTAGACGCGGAGAAGGAGGCGTAAATGGTGATCGTCAGTTTGACAATAATGACAGCAAGCCTACTACCAACCGTTTGCCTTGCAGATGTGGTGATCAGTGTAAATTTGATCCAGAATACGAGACGACCCATCTGTTCAAGATTTACATTGCAGTGCTTGTCCATGATATCATCTCTCACGCCGTGCTGACCAACAAGGAAACTATCACCATAATGGATGTTGACTATGCGCTCAAGAAAAATAGAAGAGTTTTCTTCGGATTGGGAGGTTAGATATTGAAATATTGTCACTAAACGGCCCTTTTTAGGGCCACCCACTTTCTAGGAAAAGTTTATTCACTTCTTACAAGAAATGCAGTAGAATCTTTATTTAATATGTCTGCATATTAGATTGTGACTTCAAAATGGAGTAGTTTTCCTTTGTCTCATTTTCTTTTCTTACCATCACCACCACCTTTAGATTTTGTCTTGTCGGCCTTCTTAGCATCTTTCGAAATAATTGAAGGGGTCATCGTTGTTTGTGTGATAGAAATAATGTTGATAATGTAGAAGTCGGCTCCCACGGCAGCTCTGTAGTTTTTTTGACTTCGGTCAGAAAATAACACAAAAGGCAAGTTTTGAAAAACGTGAGCTCTAAAATGTCAGCAGGTGTCAGGAGCCTACAGTTGAGTCTATTCAAGTGTCAGGGCTCTCCCTCTGATCATTTCATCGTTCATGATACCTCCAAAAAGATGACATCGCGTGGTAAGGGAGTAAAAGTACCTGGATAAAGTGAGGCTCGCTCATCTCATACGACCCCATCTATTGTGATGGAGTATCATCTTTGCAAAGGCAACTATGCCCCCAACTACTAAATCTTAGAGAAAGAAAACCCCGGGTATTCTGAGTAAAAGCTTCATTAATATCAATCTGATATATTATAACATTTATGTTTGAGGAAATAGTTTGAATTTTCACTTTGTTAAATTGTGAATAGAAACAAATTTTAAACTTTCCTCCAGAATAAATAATATTCAAAGAATAGAAAATACCAATAACACGAAATAAACATCTGAAGAAAGTCTAGGAAGTGACCTGATTGGTTTTATTCATTTCTTTCTTTATCCCTTTGAAAGAGATTTCAGGATCTGTTTTATAATATCAAAATGATAAGGTTATCAATAGTGATGAGCAGGTCTTGCCCTTTCAATTTACTTTACCTCCTTGAGCACACCTTGTCAGTATACTGAAAGTAGGTTCTACACGGGGAGTCCTCGACTAAAGGTTTAAATTGACTCTACAGTAGGCTACTGACAGCTGATAATATTTTAGCGCTCACATTCTCAAAAATTTACTTGTGTCTTATTTTTTGGCCGATGAAAATTCAATTAATTGCGGAGCTGCTATGGAAGTCGACTTGGCTCATGTATATTTAGAGTATAAATTTAAAGTATAATTTTAATGAAAATGTATATTCAAAAAACGTATTTATCAGGTATTAACGTAATAATTAAATTAAACCTTTATTCATTCACATTTAGAAAAGGAATTTTACGATTTCGTATCGACAAAATCTGATATAGATATACTTAGGCCTTTTGTGTAAAGAGTAAACGTTTTGGAGATTTTATGCAAATTTTGGAGTCACTTCAAAGCAAAGATTAACTTATTCTAATGCATATCTTGTAAAGATTGAATAAATATTTCATAAAAAGTGTCCGGTCCTAAAAAGGGGCATTCTCAGACAATATTTTAACATTCAACCCCCAAATCAGAATTTTGCTTTGTCTCATCGCACAGGCAACATCCATTAGGGTGACAATCTTTCTTTTTGTCTGTACGGCAACACGTGGTTTAGACAAGAGATGCGCCTGTTAGTAGCCCCATTAGCTGGGTAGCGGGTAGCAGGCTTGGTGATACCCTGACTATGTGACTTAGGGTGACGCTTGTCGCCTCCTTTCCCCAATTGTTTTCCACTTGGAGACATGATGAATGCTTGTAGCTGAAGTGTCTGAATAGATAGATAATATCACTTTATACAGCTTTGATATTTGAATATGCAGACGTAGTAGGGAACACCTCACTTAATAGAAAAGGCGATTCAATGACCGATGGAAATTGTCATCGTTATTTTCAACAATATTTCTGTAAATTTCATCGTCATTAAGACGCAGAATGAGCGGGATCAAAAAATTTATTAACTTTATTTTTAAAACTATATTTTGACATTTTTTAGATGCAAATATATTTTATGATATTTGTTTATATAAAATATATTGTTTCAACGATAGAATTGTTAGAATAATAGTAAAATCATTATATATTTCATTTTTGATAATTTTGTGTAAGATCTAATTGAGAGGTTGCCCATTAGATTGTGTGTGGGGGAGATTAACTCTAACAAAATGAAGTAATTTTTCAAAAAAAGACACTGTGAATAGTGGCAGGAAGGCTTCCAAGATTTTTTTTACTATTCTAAATTGTTTTTAAGACTTTTCCGGTTAGATTATTCATTTAAATCTTTAATATTAATCCAATATAGATATCATGTATTTTTTTATAGAACTGATCGAAATTAGCTTTTGTTGAATTATGTATGGAAACGAATTTTACAATATTACCGAGATTCAATGAAAATTTGATGTAATAAAAAATGTATTTGCTTGTAATTTCCGTGCTGATTTAGTGGACTCTAATGAAAATGAAATTTACACAAATACTCTCGAAAATCACGACAAGAATTAGGCACAACTGAGAATTTATTCCCATCATTCATACATGAATTCGTTGGGCGAAATCATCACACTTACAAATATTCTCTCATTTATTTGATTTCAGTTGCTAATAATCAATGCGTATATCAAATATTTTCTTGATATTCTTCAAATAAATTATTCATAATTCTGGATAAATAGTTTCCATTATTTCTATTTACTTTTTCTATCTCATCATTAAAAACACTTTTTTGTTTTCACATCGTTAAACTGTCGGATTACGTTTCTATACAAACAATACTTTTATTGCTTTCAAAATAAGGATCAGCTATTTTTACGATTCAAAAGACAATTATCTCAAAATAACTTTACTATTTTTACTGGATTTTATTGTCAGCTGTAATTTTTAAATTACACTGGTTTTTGGATTAATTTTCACAATAGCAAATTCAATTTGAAAAAAAGCATTGAATTCAAATACATAGTATTTATTTGGAAATATACTTCCGATTCCATGGTGTAATAATCAGCAAGCTAATCTTGGCAAGCCCCTTACTACAGTAAAAGTGGGTTCGATCCCAACTGGGTGCAACCAAAATCATGGTTTTGTCTAGTGAATATCTAAGGCATCTGACCATGGGACTGTGTGTGGAGTTCGATCATCACTATCGGGTTCTGTATTTTTGACCTTGTGCCAGACTAAAATGAGCTTATCAACAATTACACTAGGCACTCGACATCCGTATAAATTTGGAGTAAAAGTATTCATATTTGTTTGAGTTAGCTTTATGGGTGAGCGTAACATTTCTGGAAATATCATTTCGATCGACAATATAAGTGCAATAGTTGAATATTTTTTGATTTGAAATTCAGCTTCTTTTTATTTTTAAAGCCAGGATATTTTAGATTCTGAATTTTTTTATGTGATTGTATCCCATCCACTTAATTGTAACAGTGGACAATATTGGGTTTATACACATGAAAAATATTTTCTTGAAAAATGTTTCTACCTTTCATCAAAAAAAGAATCTGAGAGGATCAGTTTGAAAGAGTTACTAATATATTCTTTTTACAAACTTTAAAATGAAGTAAAATATTGTTTTTCTTGAGATCTCTTCAATTTTATCCGCTAACTCATATTTTCTAATAGTTCCCAAAAAAGAAAAAAAATTTTAACGTCAAGATTTAAAAAATATTTCGATTATTTTGGGGAATTCTCATTTTATCTTTTTTGCAATCTGAAATATATCGTTATAATCTTCTGATGGAAAATACTTACACCTAAGAGACATTTTAGACACAATTCCCGATCCATCTAGCTTTTATTGTTGCTAACATAAGTTTTTCAAGTTCAATCACACAAAATACTATATCTCTGTCCGTATATTACAGTAGTCAACGAAACGACGTGTTCACAAGCTGTATGGCAGACTCTCCGCATTTCATTGGCATCTTATAATTTACTTTTTGCGATAAAATGTTAGGATTGATTAAAAACAGTCAACCTCTACGTTATGATTAAAAATGTTATCCTGTCATTCTGACAAAAAAATCGATATTTTTCTATCTAACAGAATTAAAAGAACAGAATTATCAAAAAATTCATTAACATTTATAAAATAAGGTGTCAAAAAAAGTGTTAGTAAATAAACATCCTACTGCATATCTTGTAAGAATTGAAAAAAAAAAACTGTTCGTAGAAAGTTGGTGGCCCTAAAAAGGACCGTTTAAAGACTCTATTTGAATATTTAATCTCCCAGTCCGTAAAGAGTTCTGCTGTGTTTATTGAACGCATAAGTCACATCCATTAGGGTGACAGTCTCACTGTGGGCCCGAATGGCATGGGAGATGGCATCACGGACAACGTTCTCAAATAAAATTTTAAAAATACGGTGGATCACTTCGCGTTTCTGACCAGATGTTCGCTGAACTTTGCGGGTGAGATGGCGGGTAGCAGGCTTGCGGTTGTACTTGTGTAGGTCACGATGACAGTTGGCCCCTCTCCTTCTCCTACATGTACTTTTTATTCGAAAACTCACTCGTCAAAAAGCCACTCCTTTCTTTGGTACTTAATTGAGATTGATTATACTGGAGTGCTCATTTGACCTGAAATAATTGCTCGGTCATTCGAGGTCAGGAGAGACTTTTCTGGTTTCCAGAAGAAATAGTTAATGTGAAATTAAATTGAAGTTAAAGCCGGCTTTTGAACTTCCATATTTACAAATGTGTGTGTGTGTGTGTATGTACTTAATTTTTCAATTATTATCATAGTATATAAATATGTATATACTCAATTATTTAATCATTATTATAGTATACACACACACACACACACACACACACACACACACACACACACACACACACACATATATATATATATATATATATATATATATATATAGAGAGAGAGAGAGAGAGAGAGGTGGGGGAGAAAGAGATAGATAGATAGATAGATATGGCGATTCTCACGGGAAGATGCTAAATTATACGAATATCGTGTTTTCTCTTTCAGGAATTAAATGATTTAATAAGATTTCAACTTTACTTCAATGCTTTCTTTTCTGAAAGTAGAATCTTTTTCATTCTTGACATCTTTTCGTTTCTATTTAATTTCTTGTATTCAAGAACTATTGTCCGTACAAAACGTCAACATCAAATTTTGTAAAGAGATTTTCTCATATATTTCGATTATTATTTTGAAATCCAATTTCATTTTTTTTACTATCTAAAAGAGACTGAGCTTTATATAAGACGTATTTTTTACAGCGTGTATATATGTGCTGTAGCTTCATGCAGTGTATATATCAATGTAATGACTTTTTACATTTTTACACAATTTATGATATCATCTAAAATGACTGTAGGATATTTAATCTTTTTTCTATTCAAACATCATATAACACGCCTACATATAGGCATATATTCACATACTGAGGTGTATATAGATATTCAGAAAATTTCTAAAGATGTACTTTCAATCTTCTGTCTTTTCGAATTCTGGGTAGGTGTGTGGAAGTAATTACGAGAAACATTTTTGAAAAAAGTTACCGGTTACAGTAACGGTGAAAATGTTGGTGGTCTCAGAGGAGCCGTTTTCATATTATTCCAAGTTTAAAATAGAAATGACTTTTCTAAGAATATCCCATTCAATCCCATACATATAGTTCTGTGTGGAGGAAGGTAAAAGAAATTATATTGATACATATTTCAAATTATAATACGGATATACAAAGAAAAATATTTGTTCAATATGTGACAACCCAATTTCTAATATGGCAGAAAAATAAGTTGACTGGGTGAAAAGTAATGTTGGGAAAGATATAACCAGAATTACAACTTCAAACAAAATATTTACATTTTGCAACATGTCTTTGAAAGAGCGTTTAAAAACCTGACGTAACCCCTGAAATGAATTATTTATGGAGGAAAAATTCTTTTGATCAGCTATAGAAATAAAATACACGAATACATTTCATAATCTATCCAGCTTTTTACCTTTATCGAAGGAATTCATCATGTAATTTTCGAATCTGAATGAATGATTGTGAAATGGTTCGAAGGAGATGATCAAAATATTATTTTCGATTTTTGAACACAAAGATGTTACAAGATGAACAATTTAAGAAAACAAATATAAGGCATTGACACATGTTTAAAGGGAGATAAGTCATTATAACTTAACACTTCGATATTTGAAACACGACTTGAGTTTGTAGCAAGATAATTCACAAAAATTTAATAAACGCGTTATTAGATATAAATACTCGTATGCCTTGATTAGTGCGGTTAATCAGTCACCAATACTATCCAAAACACAACTGTTTGAGTTTTTATTACAAATTGATATTTTTGTATTTCAGCTCATACTTAGTTCCATGAATTTGTACAGTAAGGTTTCTATTTAATTTCTTTTCGAATAGATGAAATTCGAACGTGTTTTTATCTTCAATTTATTAAAACTGAAATTTTCGGATCATTCAAAATATGATATTCGACCCAAAATGGGAGTGATAAAGAAAATCCAAGATATGCCCACCAGAAATCGGCACCTGACGAAAATGATATGCTTAACTCACAAATTGTTACATTATATCGTCGATATATTTGGACCATTATTAAAAAGAAAATCTGCCATAAATCTGAAATAAAATTATTTCAGTACATCTTATAGAACCGGTGACATGCACACACACACACACACACACACACATATATATATATATATGTATATATGTATATATATATGTATATATATATGTATATACATATATATACATATATATATATATGTATATATATATAGATACATATATATATACATATACATATACATATATATATACACATATATACATACATATATATATATATATATATATATATATATATATATATATATATATATATATATATATATATATATATATATATATATATATAAGAGTGTAAACGGTTGGGCTTGTAAGAAAATAACCGTAATAACTTGCATTATAAATTTTTATTTGTAAAATACCGATATGGGAATTTGTATTTGAATCAAATAATTATTTTTATCTTTTCTAAGAGATTCTTCATTTATTGTTTGGAATAGCATCATTTTCAGCCAAATTTAAAACCTCAGCGGCCAAATATTCCATGAAGAATATTTAAGTAGACAGAAACATAGTTGCCTTTGCAAAGAAAACAGTTTATTATGACAGATGGGATTCGCATTAGATGAGCCGGTCTTACTTCTTACCGTTACTTTTCCTCCCTGTCTACGTCATGTCATCTTGCTGTAGGTATGATGTACAATGAAATGATAAGAGAGAGAGAGCCCTGATACTAGGTTTGAATAGACTCAACAGTAGGCTCCTGACACCAGTTGATATTTTAAAATAGTTGTGGGAAGGGACATTTTTTTTGTTCCTTTTTTTTTTTTTTAATTTTTGGCTTTTTGAATTCGGGACTCAGCTTCCCCCAAATAAGTAACGTTGAGGACTCTAGTTGAATTAATTAATAAATAAACTTATAACGCTTTCATTGATCTTTAGAAAATATTAACTATCTTTCTGATATCATTCATAAGATTGAAGTATTTTTAAAACCCTTCTTGTTAACAACTTTGCGATTTTTTGATGTTCTTTTTTTCAATAAAAATCAAAACAAAACATTAGAAAACAATTTAATCGCAAACTGCCTTGAAATTATTATAAAAGCAACTATTTCAACACTATCAGGTTCAGTTTTACTGTTTCTTTTGTGAAATCAAGGAAAATTAGTTGACCTCAAACGATTGAGCAAGAAAAAAGAACCAAAAACATTGTATAATTTGTAGCATTGACATTTTCAAAAAAAGAGACAAACAGAAAATTATTTTTATATCTCAGATTGGTAATCTTTCTGTTTAGCATAGCGTAAAATTAAAATAATGTATCGGAATATCCTAATAATATTCACGAATTTTTTTCGGTGAATAAATATAATAAAATATTCTTGTATTTTTAAAAGGTCAGAATATAATTTTAAAAAGCATTTGATTTCTGTGATGATTTAGTGGACTCTAATGAAAATGAAATTTACACAAATACTCTTGAAAATTACAACAAGAATTAGGCACAACTGAGGAGTTATTTCCATCATAAAAGCATGAATTTGTCCGGCAAAATCATCACAATTACAAATATTCTCTCATTTATTTGATTTCAGCTGTTGATAAGCAATATGTATATCAAATATTTTCTTGATATTCTTCTAATGAATTATTCATAATCCTGAATAAATACTTTCCATATTTTCTATTTACTTTTTTTATCTAATTATTACAAACACTTTTTTTCTTGTTTTTACACCGTTAAACAGTCGGATAACCTTTATGTGCGTAAAATATTATGATTGCTTTTAGGCATTTTTCCGAAAAATAGACAAATATCTCAGAATAACATTACTATGTTTACAGAGTTTTATGGTTTCATATGCATGGCTGATTCTAATGTAAACTGTTTTTGGTTCACATAAAGCGTGCTCAGTTGCCGAGCCAATTTCTATTGGCCATTAAACCGCCCTTTCTATCACGTGATATGCTTACTACTACGTCCGAACATTCACACAAAGCTCTATAAATTGATATGCTTCACCCACTCGGGCACCTCAGATGATTTTCAGCTTGGGACGTTCATCATGACTACATGTAGGAGAAGATTGCGAAAGGCACGTGCCAATCGTCATCGTAATTTACACAAGTTCAACCGCAAGCCTCTTACACGCCGTCGTTCTCGCAAAGTTCGTGTCCAGCGTACATCTATTGTCGAATACGAAGGAAACCGACTGTTTAGAATTTACCGAGAGAAAGTTATCCGTGATGCCGTCTCCATTGCCGAGCAAGCCGAAAGAGAGTATGTCAGCTTCATGGATTTGTTCGATGCGCGCAAGAAAAATATCAGAATTCTGTGTGGCCTGGGAGGTTAAATATCGAAATATTGTCTCTAAACGGCCCTTTTTATTTTCTCTAAACGGCCCTTTTCAGGGCCACCAACTTTCTATGAAGTCTTTTCCAATATTTACAAGCTATGCAGTAAAATATTTATCTAGTACATAGCCATGTCCAAACACTTTGAACATTTTCGACACCTCATTCTATAAACATAAGTGGAGTTTTTTAATTTGAAAAGAAAACTTTACAGAAAAATGTCTAAATTTTTTTTTGTAAAGATAATGAAAACAATTTAATGTTTCGAGTCAATATTTACGTTTCATCGACGAAACGTTAGTTATTAGAGAGTCTGCCAACACCCCATTGATTACTGTAATATGGCGGTCAAAAGAAATGTTATTTTCTGTGTTGGAAACCATTACTTTATCTTAACAGTAATAAGTCCTCAGAAGAGTTTACTTACAATCTGTAAAATAAATATATACAAAACATTGTGGATTGGTATTTTTCTTCATATCATAATTAATTAATAATGATCGTAACTTTTAAATAGTAAAATCTCAGTCTCTTGCAGATAGTGACAGAATAAAATGAGAATTAAAAAAAATAATCGAATCATTTGGAATCTCTATAAAAAAAAATCTGATGCTAATATTTTATTTCTCTTCACAAGAAATGGCCTTAAAATGTCAGTTCGCTTGTAAAATTGAGAAAGATGAAAAAAAAAAAAGAAGACATTTTATTTCATTTTCAAGTTTTTCTGTTTTCTCAAAAAAGAATGCCCAAGTACAATGATTCCCCGGTTTTTTCCCCCTAAATGTATCTTTAATCTATGTATCAGTCATTATCTTCTGCAAAAAGAGGATGGGATACAATTACAAGAAAATATAATTTCTCCAAAGTCTAGAATAGAAACTTCTTTGAAATAATTTCGTCTTTCATTAAATAACTACCGAACATCTTATTAAAATGAATTGGTTTATTAAAAAAACAACAATCAAGATATGTTATATGTGAAATAATTATAGTATAAAAGTTTATAATAATGAATCAGAAACAATGAATAAAAAAAAGAAACTCATCGATTATTAAAAGCTTGAATAGATAAATTGGAGAAAAGCTTTGTAAAAATCATGATCTTGCCTTTCCAAAATACGCATATATACAAGATATCTGAATATTCTATGATATAAGATATATTATTGTTTCATCGATAAAATTATTTCAATAATGACGACATTCTTATCGATATGTAAATATCATTTTACGCCGTTAGACTGAAGGGTTACCAATAAAGACTGATTTTTTATTTTCATTGTAGTCCAATAATTAGTTGATTAGAATAAAAAATAAATCAAGGTTTTTTACACGTAAAATATTTCTAACCTAAATTATTAAAGTTATTTCTTTGTTCATATCATCCGAAAATTTTACATAATGCTTTTAAAAAATATCTACGGTTCCATAATGTGTACAAATAATTTTCATATCAGACTTCATTTCAATTATTCTATTTTTTCTAATGGTAAAGATGTATGGCAGATTTGTTCTTTCAATAATGGTACTAATATATAGATGATAAAAGACACTTTAATACGAGTTTAGAAATTATTATTTTTTTTTTTTTTGTAAAATGATAATATTACGTCGTAGGATCGGAAGTATATTTCCAAATGAATACTATGGATGTAAAACATTTTTTTTTTAAATTGAATTCATTCAATATAAAATTGAAATATAAATGCAGAATATTTTATTCTAAAAATGAATACAAGTTCATTACATTCAATACTACAATCATCATTATCATCATCATCATCATTATTATATTTTACTGTCTTATGAATTGCTACTTTCGGATGCATTTTTTTTATTTTAAATTTCATTCTTTCAATCACTGACAGAGACTGAACTTTATATGAGTCAAATATTCACAGCGTGTGTATATATGTATATATATATATATATATATATATATATATATATATATATATATATATATATATATATATATATATATATATATATATATATATTTACTATAATATTTACTATATAGTCGTGCTCAAACACTTTAGAACATTTTTTGGACGCCTTATTTTATAAACATAAATTCATTTTTTGATAATTCTTCTCTTTTAATCCTGTTTGATAGAAAAATATTGCCTTTTTTGTCAGAATAAACAGATCAAATTATTATTCATAACGTAAATGTCGGCTGTTTTAAATCAATCCTAACATTTTATCGTAAAAAGTAAATTATAATACCCTATTTGAGTGCAGAGAGTCTGCCATACAGCTTGTGAACACCTCGTTTCGTTGACTACTGTAATATACGGACAGAGATATAGTATTTTCTGTGATTGAACTTGAAAAACTTTACTTATGTTAGGAGTAATAAAACCAAGATGTGTCTAGAATGTCCCTCTCAAAATGCTAGTTTTTTCCTCCACAAAGTGTAAAGATATATCAGTCTCTTTCAGATCATGAATCGATGAAATAAGATTTAAAAAATCTTAATCGTAATATTTTTTTTCTTTTTATGGGAGCTGTTAAAAAATATAATTCAAAATATAGAATTAAAAAGATCTTCAAAACAACGATATTTTAATTTACTTTCAAGTTTTTGAAAATAATATATGAGAAACTCTTTCAAACTGATCCTCTTGGATATTTTTTTTTAAGTAAAAATATTTATCGAGGAAATATTTTAGATTTCTATAAAACTCCATATTGTCCACAGTTAAAATTAAGTAGGTGGGATATAATCACATGAAAAAAAATTCAGAATTCAAAATATTTTTCCTAAAAATAAAAACAAGCTACAATTCAAATTTAAAATACATTCAACCATTTCACTTTTATTGTCGATCAAAATGATTTTTCCAGAAATATTACGCTCACCCATAAAGCTAACACAAACAGATATGAATACTTTTGCCCAAAATTCATACGGAAGTCTAGTGTAGGTGATTATTAATTCATTTTAGTCTGGCACAAGGTAAAAAATACAGAGCCCAGCAGTGATGACTGAACTCCACACGAAGGCTCACGGTCAGATGCAATTGATATTCTCGAAACAAAACCTTGAGTTCTGTTGTGCCCTATTGGGATCGAACCCACTTTCACTATAGTAAAGGGCTGCCGAGATTAGCCTGCTTATTATTACACCATAGATTCAAAAGTATATTTCTAAGTGATGCTATGTCTCTAAAATCATTCCTTTTTTTTTCAAATTGAACTTAATATGACGAAAAAATAATCCAAAAATCAATATAATCTTTCTAATTACCGTTGACAATTTCATTATTACGTTTAAAAAACCTACTTGAATATTTCAATAATGAATACGCTTGTTTTTATTGTTTGACTATCCAAGTAGACCGCAGGATAGTTGCCTTTTAGAAGGAGACGCTTCATCACAACAGACAGGGTCGCATGAGATGAGCGAGTCTTACTTTATCCAGTTACTTTTCCTCCCTTACCACGCCATGACATCTCGCTGTAGGTATCATGTACAATGTAATGATAAGAGGGAGCCCCCTGACACCCGGTTGGAATAGGCTCGATAGTAGGCTCCTGACACCAGCTGATATTTTAGCGCTCACATTTTCAAAACTTGTCTCTTGTGTTATTTTCTGACCAATCAGAAGTCAACAATCTGTAGAGCTGCCGTGGGAGCCGACTTTTCCTTCATCAACATATGATACACCGCAAAAATATCAATTAATAATAAGGCTTCAAACATAGATTTTGAATAGTACACTGACTAATTAACCCCACTAATGAAGATATACAAGTAATTATATTCAATAACGCGTCTGGGCTTATTCATGTTTTTGAATCGTCTCGCTTTGAAGTCGAATCGTGTTTCGAATATTGGAGTGTTAAGTCATAATGACTTATCTCCCTTTAAACATGCGTCAATGACTTCTATTTGTTTTGTTGATCGTTCATTTTGGGACTTCATCTTTGTGTTTAAAAAATCGAAAAAAATTTTCTGATCATCTATTTCGATCTATTTGACGATCATCTATTCAGATTCGAGATTCATGTGATGAAGTCCTTAAATGGAAAAAAGAGCTGGGTTAAAATTATCAAAAATATTCATGTATTTCATTTTTATTAGATTTTTTCTTTTAAAACTGATTCGTTCCAGTTGTTACCACGGGTTTTTAGACGCTCTCTTAAAAAAAGTATAGCAAAATGAAATATCTTCTTTGGAGTTGTAATTTCAGTTATATTTTTCACCTTCCATCCGGTTCTCTTACTTTTTAACCGTATTTGGAAGTTGTCACATACTTAAGAATTTATAATACAATGTAATAATAAGAGGGAGAGCCCTAACGATTTCTAATTCACAATTCAGATATTTCATACAAAATCTACCTTTAGATTTTGGCTTGTCAGCACCTTTCAAACTTATTTAAGGGGCAAACGTTGTTTGAATGATAGAAATAACGGATACGTCGATAATGAAAAAGTCGGCTCCCACGGTAGCTCTGCACTTAGTTGACTTTTGATTGGTCAGAAAATAACACAAAAAACAAGTTTTGAAAATGTGAGCGCTAAAATATTTGTGGGTGTCAGGAGCCTACTGTTGAGCCTAATCAAACCGGGTGTCAGGGGGCTCCTACTTTCAACTCATTGTACATTATACCTACAAAAAGATGTCGTGACGTGGGAAGGGAGGAACAGTAATTGGACAAAGTATGACTCGCTCACCTCGTGTGACCCCGTCAGTTGAAATCAACCGTTTTCTTCGCAAAGGCAACTATGCCCCCAACTACTACGTTTTAGAGGAAGAAAACCCCGAGGTATTGGAGTAAAAGTTTCACATAGACATTCTATTTTAAAAACTTGAAAATAAAACAAAATATTATTTTAGGAGACATTTGTCTCAATTTTACAAGCCAACTGATATTTGGGGGCCATTCCCCGTAAAATGAAATGCAATATTGACATTATATTTTTTTATACATAGAAATTATAAAAACAAGCTTCAAATAATTAAAATATGAAGGAGAATATCAAATCACAATATCTTATGTCTACTTATTTCTTTGTTTGTGTTTCATTGGAAGCTATTTTACAAATATGGAGTTACAGAAGCCAAATGAAATACTCTTTGTTTAAGACTAAACTGATTGAGAGGGTCTTTTTAGACGCATTCTTGATACATCCAAAATGATATCTTTCGAGAGTTTATTATTGTTAACATAAGTAAAGATTTTCAACTCAAATCATAGAAAATAATGTTTCCTTTTACCACCATATAACAGTGGTCGACGGAGTGTTGACAGACTGTATGGTAGATTAACTACACCTCATTACTGCATAATGATTGATGTTTCGTCGATAAAATGTAAATATTGACTTAAAGCAATTCAATTCTAAGTTAAGATTTATAATGCTTTCATTTTCTATATACGAAAAAAACTGGAACATTTTTCTTTCAAGCCAAAATTTCGGAAAGAAAATAATGAAAAAAAAATGTTTATGAAATAAAGCATCGAAAAATGAGTGTTTGGATAGGTCTATATATTAGATAAACATTCTACTGCATATCTTGCAAAGATTGGAAAAGACTTCATAGAAAGTTGGTGGCCCTAAAAAGGGCCGTTTAGGGACAATATTTCAATATTTAACCTCCCAGGCCACACAGAATTCTGATATTTTTCTTGCGCGCATCGAACACATCCATGAAACTGACATACTCTCTTTCGGCTTGCTCGGCAATGGAGACGGCATCACGGATAACTTTCTCGCGGTAAATTCTAATCAGTCAGTTTCTTTTGTATTCGAGAATAGATAAAAAAGTAAATAGAAAATATGGAAAGTATTTATTCAGGAATATAAATAAATTATTAGAAGAATATCGAGAAAACATTTGATGTACACTTTGATTATTAACAGCTGAAGTCAAATAATTGAGAGAATATTTGATGTTGTGATGATTTCATTAAACAAATTCATGCTTTAATGATGGGAATAACTCCTCAGTTGTGCCTAATTCTTGTCGTAATTTTCAAGAGTATTTGTGTAAACTTCATCTTCATTAAAGTCCTCTAGATATAAATTACAATCTTTATAAAAATTATATTCTGACCTTCTACAAATACAAGAATATTTTAGGATATTTATTCATCGAAAAATATGTGATTATTATTAGGATATTCCAATACAAATTTTTAATTTTACACTATACTAAACAGAAATATTACCAATTCGAGATATAAAAATAATTTTCTGTGTGTCTATTTTTTTTAAGTTTTAATGTTACAAATTATACAATGTTTTTTGCGGTTTCATCTTGCTCAATCGTTGGAGGTCAGTTAAGTTTTCCTTGATTTCACAAAAGAAACAGTAAAACTTGACCTGATAGAGTGAAAATTGTTGGTTTTATAATGATTCCAAGGCAGTTTGCGATTAAATTGTTTTTTAATGTTTTGTTTTGTTTTGTTTATATTGAAAAAAAAAACATCAAAAAATAGCAAAGTTGTTTACAAGTAGGGTTTAAAAAATACTTTAATCTTATGAATGATATCAGAAAGATAGTTATTATTTTCTAAAGATCAATGAAAGCATTATAAGTTTATTTATTAATTAATTCAACTAAAGTCCTCAACGTTACTAATTTGGGGTAAGCTGAGTCCCGAATTCAAAAAGCCAAGAATTAAAAAAAAACAAAAAAACAAAAACAATCATGTCCCTTCCCACATCTATTTTAAAATATCAACTGGTGTCAAGAGCCTACTGTTGAGTCTATTCAAACCTGGTATCAAGGCTCTCCCCCTTATCATTTCATTGTACATCATACCTACAGCAAGATGACATGACGTAGACAGGGAGGAAAAGTAACGTTAAGAAGTAAGACTGGCTCATCTCATGCGATCCCGTCTGTAATAATAAACCGTTTTCTTCGCAAAGGCAACTATGTTTCTGTCTACTTAAATATTCTTCATGGAATATTTGGCCGCTGAGGTTTTAAATTTGGCTGAAAATGATGTTATTCCAAACAATAAATGAAGAATCTCTTAGAAAAGAAAAAAATAATTATTTGATTCAAATAAAAATTCCCATATCGGTATTTTACAAATAGAAAATTATAATGCAAGTTATTAGGGTTATTTTTTTACAAGCTCAACCATTTACACTGTGAAAAAATAGGAGATCATAAAACTATATTTATAGTGGAATTTTTGTATATAATTATATACACTTCATTATGTTAAAATATGCATCTATGTAGGCGTGTTACACGATGTTTCGAATACAAAATTGTGAAAAATTCATTACATTGATATATACACTGCATGAAGCTTCAGCATATATATATATATATATATATATATATATATATATATATATATATATATATATATATATATATATATATATATATATTTATATATTTATATATATATATGTGTGTGTGTGTGTGTGTGTGTGTGTGTATGTGCGCGCGCGTGTGCGTGTGTGTATGTGTCACCGGTTCTATAAGATGTACTGAAATAATTTTATATCAGATTTATGGCAGATTTTCTTTTTAATAATGGTACAAATATATATATATATGTATATATATATGTATATATATATATATATATATATATGTATATATATATATATATATATGTATATATATATATATATATATATATATATATATATATATATATATATATATATATATATATATATATATATATATATATAAAAATCGCCAAGTTGTTAACAAGAAGGGTTTTGAAAATACTTCAATCTTATGAATGATATCAGATAGTTAATATTTTCTAAAGATCAATAAAAGCATTCCAAGTTTATTTATTAATTAATTCAACTAAAGTCCTTAACGTTACTTATTTGGGCGAAGCTGAGTTCCGAATTCTGATTTCAAAAAGCCAAAAATTAAAAAGCAAAAACAAAACGCAATCACATCCCTTCCGAAAACTATTTTCTTTTTTTGATTTTATTTCATTGATATTTTTATATTACATTGAATTATCATTCAATCTCGGAAATATTGTAAAATTCGCTTTCATTCATAATTCAACAAAGGCTAATTTCGATCAGTTCTATGAATAAATACATGATATTTATTTAATTTTAGTTTAATTTGTAAGAGTAAATTTTCCCCCAAACATTTTTTAATGGGCAACCTCTCAATTAAACCATCCACAGAAATTATTAAAAATGAAATGGACAATGATTTTATGATTATTCTAACAATTCAATCGTAGAAACAACATATTTTATATGAACAAATATCATCAAATATATTTGCATCTAAACAAATGTCAGAATATAGCTTTGAAAATAAAACTATTATGTATGGTGCTCGTTCCGTGGGTCCTAATGACGATGACAATTTCCATCGGTCATTGAATCGCCTTTTCTATTAAGTGAGGTGTTCCCTACTACGTCTGCAAATTCAAATATCAAAGCTGTATAAAGTGATATTATCCATCTATTTAGACACGAGCATTCATCATGTCTCCAAGTGGAAAACAATTGGGAAAAGGAGGCGACAAGCGTCACCCAAGTCACATAGTCAGGGTATCAGCAAGTCTGCTACCCGCCACCCAGCTATTGGGGCTACTAACAGGCGTATTTCTTGTCTGAACTACCTGTTGCCATCACTTACGCCGTACAGACAAAAAGAAAGATTGTCAACCTAATGGATGTTGCCTGTGCGATGATGAGACAAAGCAAAATTCTGATTTGGGGGTTAAATGTTAAAATATTGTCTCAGAAGGGCCAGACACTTTTTATGAAATATTTATTCAATCTTTACAAGATATGCATTAGAATAAGTTAATCTTTGCTTTGAAGTGACTCCAGAATTTGCATAAAATCTCCAGAACGTTTACTCTTTAAACAAAAGGCCTAAGTATATCTATATCAGATTCTGTCGACACGAAATCGTAAAATTCCTTTTCTAAATGTGAATGAATAAAGGTTCAATTTCCTTATTACGTTAATATCTGATTACGACGTTTTTTGAATATAAATTTTCATCAAAATTATACTTTAAATTTTTACTCTAAATATACATGAGCCAAGTCGACTTCCATGGCAGCTTTGCAATTAATTGAATTTTCATCGGCCAAAAAATAAGACACAAGTGAATTTTTGAGAATGTGAGCGCTAAAATATTATCAGCTGTCAGGAGCCTACTGTAGAGCCTATATAAACCTCGAGTCAGGCACTCCCTGTGTAGAACCTACTTTCAGTATACTGACCAGGTGTGCTCAAGGAGGTAAAGTAAATTGAAAGGGCAAGACCTGCTCATCACTATTGATAACCTAATCATTTTATTATTATAAAACAGATCCTGAAATCTCTTTTAAAGTGATAAAGAAAGAAAGAAATAAAACCAATCAGGTTACTTCCTTGATTTTCTGCAGATTTTTATTCAATCACTCATCATGTCTACAAGTAGAATAAGATTGCGAAGGAGACGTGCCAATCGTCATCGTGATTTACTCAAGTTTAACCAAAAGCCTGTTATACGCCGTCGTTCTCGCGAACGTTGTGTCCAGCGTACATCTGGTCGGAAATACAAGGCAACCCGCCTGGTTATTAATTACTTTGAGAGAGTTGTTCTTGATGCCATCATTCATTCCGAGCTGAACAATAATGAGTCGGTCGACCTAGAGGATGTGGTCTATGCGGTCAAGAAAAATTTCAAAATGCTGTGTTGACTGGGATGCTAAATATCAAAATGTTTCTCTAAACGGCCCTTTTTAGGGCCACACACTTTCTACGAACAGTTTTTTCAATTGTTCTCACAAGATATGCAGTAGAATATTTATCTACCATATAAACGTGTCCATTATCATAACGTAGAGTTGGGCTGTTTTAAGTCAATGTTTACTTTTTATCCTTGAAACGTAAATCATTATACATCAACGAGGAGTAATTAGTCTGCCATACAGCTTGTCAACACCTCGTTTCGTTGACTACTGTAATATAATGGACAGAGAAAATTATTTTCTGTGATTAAAATTGAAAATCTTCACTTCTGTTAACAATAATAAAACCTCCATATATCGTGAATAGTGTCTAGAATGACTCTTTCAATTGGTTCACCATTAAACAAAGATTATTTGAGTTCCGTCTGGGCTTCCATATTTGCAAAAAACTTCCAATGAGAAACTTAATTTGTATGTATATATATAATTCACGCACACACATATATATATATATACAAATATATATACATATATATATATGTATACATATACATACATGTATATACATATATATATACAAATATTTACATACATATGTATATATATATATATATATATACATACATATACATATACATATACATATATATATATATTTACATGTCCATATATGTACATATATATACACACATATATATATACACATATATATTTACATATATATATACATATATATGTACATATATATACATATTCATACATATATATATATATACATATATGTGTATATATATATATGTACATATATATATATACATATATATATACATATATATATATATATGTATATGTATATAAATATATATATATATGTATATATATATATAAATATATATATATATATATGTATATATATATAAATATATATATATGTATATATATATAAATATATATATATATATATGTATATATATATAAATATATATATGTATATATATATAAATATATATATGTATATATATATAAATATATATATATATATATATGTATATATATATAAATATATAAATATATATATATATATATATATATATATATATATATATATATATATATATATATATATATATATATATATATATGTATATTCATTTTTCTCTCTGTTATTTTAATTTATTAACCATAATCGTAATTTTTTTATAACAAAATCTTAGCATCTTCCAGGCGGTGAAACAATTAAATGAGAATTTCTAAAATGATAACAATAATCGAAATATTTTTAAAATCTTATTGTTGACATTTTTCTTTCTATAGAAGCTGTTTGAAATATATATATATATATAGATAGATAGATAGCAGATAAGATTGAAACGATCCCAAGAAAAATAATATTTTACTTTATTTTCAAGTTTTTACAAGAGTATATATAGGTAAGTCTCACATATTGATCACCTGGAATTTTTTTCTAAAAAGCTAAACATAAATATTTTTCAAAGGATGTAACTTTAATGTGTGTAAAACTCGATATTGCCAAAAGTTACAATCAAATGGAATAAGAGGCTGAGATAGAATCAATTCATAATTTTAGATTGGAAGCTTTTTTAAAAGATTTTTTTAAGAGGCTGAATTTCAAATCTAAAATGCTTTCAACTATTTCACTTTCAGTGTGGATCGAAATGATTTTACAGAAATAATACGCTCATCCATGTAGCTAATGCAAACAAATATGAAAATTAACGTAGAAGTCGAGTGTCTGATGTTGGTGGTAATAAGTTTATCTTAGTCCGGCACAAGGCAAAAAGTACTGAGCCCCCAGTGATGATCGGATTCTATACACAATCCCACATTTAATGACTTATGGAAATACGCTGGGCAAGTGAGTACGCTTTATGCAAACCAGGTACAGTTTACATTAGAATCAGCCATGCGTATGAAACTAGAAAACTCAGTAAAAATAGTAATTTTATTTTGACATATTTTTCTTTTGAATCGTAAAAAATAGCTGATGTTTATTTTGAAAGCAATGATAGTATTGTTTGCGTAGAAACATAATCCGACTGTTTAACGATATGAAAAGAAAAGAAAGTGTCTTCAATGATGAGAAAGAAAAAGTAAATAGAAATAATGGAAAATATTTATCCAGAATTATGAATAATTTATTTGGAGAATATCAAGAAAATATTTGATATACACATTGATTATTAACAGCTGAAACCAAATAAATGAGAGATTATTTGTTGTTGTGATGATTTCACCAGACAAAATCACGTATTAATGATGGGAATAACACCTCATTTGTGCCTAATTCTTGTCGTGATTTACAAGAATATTTGTGTAAATTTCATCTTCATTAGAGTCCACTAAATCAGCACGGAAATTACAAGCAAATACAGTTTTTATTACATCAAATTTTCATTGAATCTCGGAAATATTGTAAAATTTGTTTCCATACATAATTCAACAAAGGCTAATTTCGATCAGTTCTATGAACAAATACATGATATCTATATTGGGTTAATATTAAAGATTAAGATGAATATTCTAACCGGAAAAGTCTTAAAAACAATTTAGAATAGTAAAAAAGAATCTTGGAAGCCTTCCTGTCACTATTTACTGTGTCCTTAAAAAAAAATTTCTTTCAATTTGTAAGAGATAATTTCCCCCAAACACAATCTAATGTGCAACCTCTCAATTAGATCTTACACAAAATTATCAAAAATGAAATATATAATGATTTTACTATTATTCTAACAATTCTATCGTTGAAACAATATATTTTATATAAACAAATATCATAAAATATATTTGCATCTAAAAAATATCATAATATAGTTTTTAAAATAAAGCTAGAAAATTTAATGATGGTGCTCATTCTGCCAGTCTTAATGACGATGGAATTTACAGAAATATTGTTGAAAATAACGATGACAATTTCCATCAGTCATTGAATCGCCTTTTCTATTAAGTGAAGTGCTCCCTACTACGTCTGCATATTCAAATATCAAAGCTGTATAAAGTGATATTATCCATCTATTCAGACACTTCAGCTACAAGCATTTATCATGTCTCGAAGTGGAAAACAATTGGGAAAAGGAGGCGGCAAGTGTCACCCTAAGTCACACAGTCAGGGTATCAGCAAGTCTGCTACCCGCCACCCGGCTAGCAGGGCTTCTACCAGGCGTATCTCTTGTCTAAACCACGTGTTGCCATCACCAAGCCGTACAGACAAAAAGAAAGATTGTCACCCTAATGTATGTGGCCTGTGCAATGAAGAGACAGAGCAAAATTCTGAGTTTGGGATTAGATATTGTCTGAGAATGGCCCTTTTTAGGGCCAGACATTTCCTACGAACTATCTAATCAATATTTACAAGATATGCATTAGAATTAGTTAATCTTTGCTTTGGAGTGACTCCAAAATTTGCGCAAAATCTTCAGAACGTTTACGAATAAATGTCGGAAGTGTATCTAAATCAGATTTTGTCGACACGAAATAATAGAATTCCTTTTCTATTTGAATGAAAAAAGGTTTAATTCTATTATTACGTTAATATCTGATGAATATGTTCTTTGAATATACCTTTTAATTCAAATTATTCTTTAAATTTATACTCTAAATATACATGAGCCAAGTCGACTTCCATAGCAGCTCTGCAATTGATTGAATTTTCATCGGTCAAAAAAAAGGACACATGTAAATTTTTGAGAATGTGACTGCTAAAATATTATAAGCTATCAGGAGCCTACTGTAGAGTCAATTTAAACCTCGTGTCAGGCACTCCCTTTGTAGAACCTACTCACATTATGATGACAAGGTGTGCTCAAGGATGTAAAGTAAATAGAAAGGGCAAAACCCGCTCATTACTATCGATAACCTTCTTATTTTCATATTATAAAATAGATCCTGAAATCTCTTTCAAAGTGATGAAGAAAGAAATGAATAAAACCAATCAGGTCACTTCCTAGACTTTCTTCGTATTTTTATTTCGTGTTATTGGTATTTTCTATTCTTTGAATATTATTCATTCTGGAAGAAGGTTTAAAATTCGTTTTTTATTCACAATTCAACAAATTGAAAATTCAAACTATTTCTTCAAACATAAATATTTCAATATATACGATTGATATTAATGAAGCTTTAACTCAGATATACTGGGGTTTTCCTCCTCTAAAATGTAGTAGTTGGGGGCATAGTTGCCTTTGCAAAGAAGATGCTCCATCACAATAGATAGGGGCGCATGAGATGAGCAAGCCTTACTTTATCCAGGTACTTTTCCTCCCTTACCACGCCATATCATCTTTTTGTAGGTATCATGTACGATGAAATGATCAGAGGGAGAGCCGTGTCATTAGGTTTGAATAGGCTCAACAGTAGACTCCTGACACAAGCTGACATTTTAGCGCTCAAATTTTCAAATCTTGTCTTTTGTGTTATTTTCTGACCAATCAAAAGACAACAAACGTCAGATCTGCCGTAGGAGCCGACTTTTACATTATCAACATGTAAATAAAATAAAGCATACACAGAAATTATTAAAAATGAAGTGGACAATGATTTTATGATTATTCTAACAATTCAATCGTAGAAACAACATATTTTATATAAACAGATATCATCAAATATATTTGCATCTAAACAAATGTCTGAATATAGCTTTGAAAATAAAACTATTGTGTTTGGTGCTCGTTCCGTGGGTCCTAATGACGATGACAATTTCCATCGGTCATTGAATCGCCTTTTCTATCAAGTGAGGTGTTCCCTACTACGTCTGCATATTCAAATATCAAAGCTGTATAAAGTGATATTATCCATCTATTCAAACACTTCGGCTACAAGCATTCATCATGTCTCGACGTGGAAAACAATTGGGAAAAGGAGGCGACAAGCGTCACCCCAAGTCACACAGTCAGGGTATCAGCAAGTCTGCTACCCGCCACCCGGCTAGTGGGGCTACTACCAGGCGTATCTCTTGTCTAAACCACGTGTTGCCATCACTTACGCCGTGCAGACAAAAAGAAAGATTGTCACCCTAATGGATGTTGCCTGTGCCATGATGAGACAAAGCAAAATTCTGATTTGGGGGTTAAATGTTAAAATATTATCTCAGAATAGCCCTTTTAAGGGCCAGACACTTTCTATGAAATATTTATTCAATATTTACAAGATATGCATTAGAATAAGTTAATCTTTGCTTTGAAGTGACTCCAAAATTTGCATAAAGTCTTCAAAACGTTTACTCTTTAAATAAAAGGCCGAAGTATATCTATATCAGATTCTGTCGACACGAAATCGTAGAATACCTTTTTCTAATTTTGAATGAATAAAGGTTTAATTCTATTATTACGTTAATATCTGATTAATATGTTCTTTGAATATACCTTTTAATCAAAATCATACTTTAAATTCATACTCTAAATATACATTAATATACGTTAATATCTGATGAATATGTTCTTTGAATATACCTTTCAATTCAAATTATACTTTAGATTTATACTCTAAATATACATGAGCCAACTCGACTTCCATAGCAGCTCTGCAATTAATTGAATTTTCATCGGCAAAAAAATAAGACACAAGTAAATTTTTGAGAATGTGAGTGCTAAAATATTATAAGCTGTCAGGAGCCTACTGTAGAGTCTATTTAAACCTCGTGTCAGGCACTCCCTGTGTAGAACCTACTCACATTATGATGACAAGGTGTGCTCAAGGAGGTAAAGGAAATAGAAAGGGCAAAACCCGCTCATCACTATCAATAACCTTCTTGTTTTCATATTATAAAACAGATCCTTAAATCTCTTTCAAAGTGATGAAGAAAGAAATGAATAAAACCAATCAGGTCACTTCCTAGACTTTCTTTAGATGTTTATTTCATGTTATTGGTATTTTCTATTCTTTGAATATTATTCATTCTGTAAGAAAGTTTAAAATTCGTTTCTATTCACAATTTAACAAAGTGAAAATTCAAACTATTTCCTCAAACAGAAATGTTTTAATATATCAGATTGATAATAATGAAGCTTTTACTCAGAATACCCGGGGTTTTCCTCCTTTAAAATGTAGTAGTTGGGGGCATAGTTTCCTTTGCAAAGAAGATGCTCCATCACAATAGATGGGGTCGCATGAGATGAGCGAGCCTCACTTTATCCAGATACTTTTCCTCCCTTACCACGCCATGTCATCTTTTTGGAGGTATCATGAACGATGAAATGATCAGAGGGAGAGCCCTGACACTAGGTTTGAATAGGCTCAACGGTACGCTCCTGACACCTGCTGACATTTTAGAGCTCACGTTTTTCAAAACTTGCCTCTTGTGTTATTTTCTGACCAAAGTCAAAAAAACAACAGAGCTGCCGTGGGAGCCGACTTCTACATTATCAATATTGTTCCTATCACACAAACAACGATGACCCCTTGAATTATTTCGAAAGGTGCTAAGAAGGCCGACAAGACAAAATCTAAAGGTGGTGGTGATAGTAAGAAAAGAAAATAAGACAAAGGAAAACTACTCCATTTTGAAGTCACACTCTAATATGTAGACATATTAGATAAACATTCTACTGCATTTCTTGTAAGAAGTGAATAAACTTTTCCTAGAAAGTGGGTGGCCCTAAAAAGGGCCGTTTAGTGATAATATTTCAATATCTAACCTCCCAATCCGAAGAAAACTCTTCCATTTTTCTTGAGCGCATAGTCAACATCCATTATGGTGATAGTTTCCTTGTTGGTCAGCACGGCGTGAGAGATGATATCATGGACAAGCACTGCAATGTAAACCTCGACCTGATGGGTCGCCATGTATTCTGGATCAAATTTACACTGATCACCACATGTGCAAGGCAAACGGTTGGTAGCAGGCTTGCTGTCATTATTGTCAAACTGACGATCACCATTTACGCCTGCTTCTCCACGTCTAGACATGATGAATGTGTCAAGCTGCTAGTCGTCTAGAGTGTCCGAATGGATGAAGTACATCTATATATACAGCTTTGTGCGGACGTAGTAGTAAGCATGTCACGTGGTAGGAAGGGTGATCTAATGACCCATGAATATACGCTCGACAATGGAGCACGCTTTTTGTAAACCGACTGGTTTATACATTAAAAAAATACCAACCATACGTATGAAACCCTAAAACACATTTAATATAGTAATGTTATTTTGAGATTTTTATCTATTTTTGGAAATCTATCAGATTCTAAAAATACATTTCATGAACTTTTTGTTCACAAACTTTCATTTTCAGAGTAATGATACTATAGTACATATATAAAGATAATCCAACAGTTTAACGATGTAAAAAGAAAAAAAGTGTAAATAATAACAAAGTAAGAAAAACTAAGTAAGCACATATGAAAACTATCTATCTGGAATTATGAATAATTTATCATAATAGTTTCAAGATATTATCTAAATTATACATTGATTATTAACAACTGAAATCAAATAAATGAGAGAATATTTGTTGTTGTGATAATTTCGCCAGACAAATTCAAGCATTAATGATGGGAATAAATTCTCAGTTGTGCCTAATTCTTGTTGTAATTTTTAAGAGTATTTGTATATGTCTCATCGTAATTAGAGTCTACTAAATCAGCAGAAAAATTAGAATTTTTTTTGCAAATATTCTGATCTTTTAAAAATGCAAATACATTTTATGTTATTTATTCATCAAATAAAATTGGGGAATATTATTAAGAAATTCCAATACATATTTTTTTTTAATTTTACGCTGTTACACAGAAAGATTATCAATTTGAAATATGAAAATAATTTTTTGTGTATGTCACTTTTTTTAAGGTGAGATAGTCATCCTTTCCCGACTCCAAGGGTGGGGGTTCGAATACAGCTAAAGCTAGATCGTCGAATACCAATTTTAGTATTATCATGGAAATGAATGTTCTAATCATAGTTGCAAGCAATTTGAATATCGTACTTGGGTGGCTTCTTACGAAAAATATTTAACTAATTAACAGAAAGGCTCCTTACAATTCTAGTCAATTCATTTGAATAATTTTGAATCAGTTGCAGTTCATTGATTAGATTTCTCAAGATAAAATCACTAAAAAGATGGTTTTAGAAATCAATCTTTTATTTTCACATATTCACAATTCGAATTTGAATGATTAAAACGTGACATTAGGTACGTGATACTATCAAATTCATAATTCTAATATTTCAGACGAATTCTACTCTTAAATTTTGCATTGTCGGCTTTCACCTTTCAAACTAATTCAAGGTACCATTGTTGTTTAAATGATAGAAATAACAAATACGTTGATAATGTAAAAGTCGGCTCCTACAGCAGCTCTGCACTTAGTTGACTTTTGATTGGTCAGATAATAACACAAAAAGACAAGTTTTGAAAATGTGAGCGCTAAAATGTCAGCAGGTGTCAGGAGCCTACTGTTGAGTCTATTCAAACCTGGTGTCAGGGCGCTCCCTTTTATCATTGCTTTGTATCTACATCATCTATCTATTCATATCTACAGAAAGATGTCATGGCGTGGGAAGGGAGGAAAAATAACTGGATAAAGTAAGACTCACTCATCTCATACGACCCTGTCTGTTGTGATGAAGCGTCTTCTTTGCAAAGGCAACTATGCCCCCAACTACTACATTTTAGAGGAAGAAAACCCCAGGGATTCTGAGTAAAAGCTTCATTATTATCAATCCGATATATTAAAACATTTCTGTTTGAGGAAATAGTTTGAATTTTCACTTTGTTAAATTGTGGATAGAAACGAAATTTAAACTTTTTCCAGAATAAATAATATTCAAAGAATAGAAAATACCAATAACGCGAAATAAAAATCTGAAGAAAGTCTAGCAGTGATAATCTAACTCCACACACAGTCCCACGGTCAGATGCCTTATATATTCACTAGACAAAACCATGAGTGTGGCTGTACCAAGTTGGGATCGAACCCACTTATATTGTAGTAAGGGTCAGCTGAAATTAGCTTGCTCATTATTATACCATTGGATCAGAAGTATATTTCTAAATGAATTATATGTATTTAAAATCATTGCTTTTTACAAATTGAATTTAATATTATGAAAATCAATCCAAAAGTCAATATAATCTTTTTCATTACCGCTGATAATTTGATTATTACATTTAAAAGACCTACTGGAATATTTTAATTATGACTAGGCTTGATTTTATTGTTTGATAGGTAAGATAATAAACTCCTCTCGACACCAGCAGTCAGGCTTCGAATACAGCCAAAGTACTGTCGATTTATTTCGTAGTATTTTTCTCTGTGTTCAATGTATAATTTAATGCCTGTTGACTTTACTTCAATTCTAGTTGTTATTGATCTTTGTTACTCGTGCATGTTTGGAATTTTTGAGAAAATCCCAAATGCACAGACTGTGGATAATTTCCTTTATCTAAACAGCAATGAAGCACTTTTGTAAGCCGGGAAGCGAACCTGGGCCGCATGCGTTACAGGCAAGCATAATACTAATGGAATACTGATACTCACGTAAGTATCCGATTTTTCGACTCCGGGTGAATGAGGCTGGGTAGATTGTTTTGTACCATCCCTGAAAATTGGCATTCGAAATTCTAGCTTTTAGCCGTATTCAAACCTTGGCCGTTGGTGTCCGGAGGAAATAACTATCTTACAAACTGAAGCAAAAACCTGCTTATTTATAATATATCATTAAAAATTTCAAGTGGGTTTCTAAGGTAATATTCAAATTATCAACTCATATGAAGAGCTTGTATTCATTTTTAGATTAAAATGTTTTGGATTTAAATTTCAATTTTATACTGAATGTATTCAATTTAAAAAACAAACAAACATTTTTTTTTACTCCCATAGTAAATATTTGGAAATTTACTTTCGATCCCATGGCGTAATAATCAGCAAGCTGATCTCGACGGACCTTTAATACTGCAAGAGTGAGTTCGATCTCCGCTTCATGCTTTTAAGTTTGTGGTTTTGTACCAATCTAAGTTCATTTCCCTAAATATCTAGGGCACCTCGCTATGGGACAATAGTATGATATTCCAGAAAGTTAATTTTATCGTCGGCATATTTGAACCATTACTAAAAAGAAAATCTGCCATAAATCTGATATAAAATTACACGTGTGTGTGTTTGTGTATTTGTATTTGTGTGCGTGCATGCATGTATGTGTGTGTTTTAACAGACAGTGTAAAAGGTTTGGATAATAAGAAATAAACGTAATGATTTGCATTATAATTTTTTATCAGTAAAACATAGATATTTGAATTTCTGTTGGGATCAAATAATTATTCTTATTTTATCTAAAAACCACAGAATCTATATAGAAGTTGTCCCATTCTAAATATTAGAAAACGAAAGGTTTTCATGCGATTGAACCCCGCCCCCGATTTCATTTGATGATCTAGTTTACATATAAACTTTTCCTTCCAACTCCATTACGTTACTGGCAAAATATTCCTCGATGAATTTCCAAGTAGACAGGACCATAGGTGCCTTTGCGAAGAAAACGGTTGATTACAATGGACAGGGTCACATGAGATGAGCGAGTCTTCACTTTATCCAGTTACTTTTCCTCCCTTACCACGCCATGACAGCTTGCTGTAGGTATGATGTACAATGAAATGATAAAATGGAGCCCCCTGACACCCGGTTTGAATCGTCTCAACAGTAAGCTCCTTACACCTGCTGACATTTTAGCGCTCATATTTTCAATCTTGTCTTTTGTGTTATTTTCTGACCAATCAAAAGACAACAAACCTCAGAGCTGCCTTAGGAGCCAACTTTTACATTATGAGCTTGAATAAAAATATCAATTTATAATAAGGCTTCGAACAGATAGATTTTCAATAGTACATAGACTAATTAACCGCACTAATAAAGGTTTACAAGTAATTATATTTAATAACGAGTCTAAGTTTATTAATGTTTTTCACTTGTCTCGCTTTCAGGTCGAGTCATATTCCGAATATTGAATTAAGTTGTAATGACTTATCTCCCTTTAAACATGCGTCCATGACTTTTCTTTGTTTTCGTTTATCGTTTATCTTGTGACTTCATCTTTGTGTTAGAAGATTGAAAATAATTTTTCTGATCATCTCCTTCGAAACATTTCACTATCAATCATTAAGATTGGATTAAGATTATAAAATGTGTTCGTGTATTTCATTTTTATAGGATTTTTTCCTCTATAAATGCTTCGTTACAGGGGTTACTGCGGGGTTTTAGACGCTCTTTTGAAAGAGGTATAGCAAAATGAAATATCTTCTTTGAAGTTGTAATTTTGGTTCTATTTTCACCTTCTTCCCGATTAAATTACTTTTCAGCCGTATTCGGAAGTTGTCACATACTGAAGAATCTTTTTGTAAATATACATATCATTCATTTGTCAAAACGGCCCTTTTGAAACCACCAACATTTCCACCATTAGAATCACCGATAACTTCTTCAAAAATATTTCTCGTATTATTTCATTTTAGAACATATTAAAAAGTGTGTAAAAATGTCAAAAAGTCAGTACATTGATATATACACTGCGTGAAGCTACAATACATATATATAGGCTGTAAAAAATATGTCTTATATAAAGCTCAGTATCTTCCAGAGAGTAAAAAAAATAAGATTGGATTTTAAAATAATTATCAAAATATTCAAGACAATCTCTTCACAAAATTTAATGTTGAGCTTTTGTACAGAAAATAGTTTTTGAATACAAGTTAGTAAATTGAAATGTAAAGATGCTAAGAATAAATAAGATTATACTCTCAGAAAAGAAAGCATTATAGTAAAGTTACAATTTTATTGAATCATTTTAATTTCTGAAAGAAGAAAAAACGATGTTCGTGTGATTTAGAATCTTCCCCTGAGAATCGCCATATTTTTTATAGGAAATATAATAGAAACAAAAATAAATCAGCTATTTTGTGTATAAAAGTAGTTCAACTGATTTTGTAGGCGCGTTCCGAATCATATAATCAACTTGGAATAAGAAAATGAATATAAAATCACAAAGAAAAGCTATGAAGAAACCTAGGAAGAATATCTGCTACACGGTCTTTATATTTTCTTTCAAATTCACTTTAATTTATAAGAAGGAACCAACAATATATATATATATATATATATATATATATATATATATATATATATATATATATATATATATATATATATATATATATATATATATATATATGATAGTAAAAAAACAAAGATGGAATGTTCTATATTTTAAATCTTACAGTCTAGCAGTATAGAATTTAAAAGAATATTATTCTATCAATTTTATCGACAAAACAATAACGTATTGATAAGTATCATCAAATATATTTCCGTTTTTAAATAATTCGAATATAATTTTTTAACAGTTTATATTTCCGTGTTAATTTAGTTGTCTCTAATGATGATAGAATTTACACAAATACCGTTGGACATTTTTTGATTGGAACATCTGAGGCCCTATTCCATCTAGTAATACATGAATTTGTCAGGCGAAATTATCACAAAAACAAAAATTCTCTCTTTTATTTGATTTTGGCAAGTAATAATCAATGTGTATACTGAATATTTTTTGATATAATTTTAATCAATTATTCATTATTCTCGATATATATTTTTTTTCTAATTTATGTTTTCTATTCCATTGTTAGAAAGATTTATTTTCTTTCTACATCACTAAACTGTCAGATGACCTTTACATGAGTTCAATAATATCATTGCTTTTAAAATACAAATTGACCATTTTTTTTTGTATCCAAAGGTTTTTCAGGAAAAATAGATAAAAACATGAGGAGAAAAGTATCATGTTAACAGAGTTTTAGGCTTTGATACGCATGGCTGATATTTTTCTTATTAACTGCTGCTCGTTTACAAAGAGCGCGCTCAGTTGCCCAGCCTATTTTCATTGGTGCTTTAGTCACCCTTTCTATCACGTGATATGCCTACTACTACGTCCGCACATTCACACAAACCTGTATAAAACGATATGCCTCACCCACTCGGGCATTTCAGTTGATCTACAGCGTCAATCACTCATCATGTCTACATGTAGAATAAGATTGCGAAGGAGACGTGCCAATCGTCATCGTGATTTACTCAAGTTTAACCAAATGCCTGTTATACGCCGTCGTTCTCGCGAACGTTGTGTCCAGCGTAAATCTGGTCTGAAATACGAGGCAACCCGCCTGGTTATTAATTACTTTGAGAGAGTTGTTCTGGATGCCATCATTCACTCTGAGCTGAACAATAATGAGTCGGTCGACCTAGAGGATGTGGTGTATGCAGTCAACAAAAATTTCAGAATGCTGTGTGGACTGGGAGGCTAAATATCGAAATGTTTTCTCTAAACGGCCCTTTTTAGGGCCACACAAACGGCCCTTCTTAGGGCCACACAAACAGCCCTTTTTAGGGCCACACAATTTCTACGAACAGTTTTTTCAAAAGTTCTCACAAGATATGCAGTAAAATGTTTATCTACCATGTAAACGTGTCCAAACAATTTGGAACATTTTTCTATACCTTATTTTATAAACATAATTGATTTTCTTAAATTATTTTGTTTTACTTGGAAGAAAAATATGTATTTTCTTGTCTAAAGATAAGAAAAACATTAATAAGCTTGTAAACCAGGTACAGTTTACATTAGAATCAGCCATGCGTATGAAACCATAAAACTCAGTAAAAATAGTAATGTTATTTTGACATATTTGTCTTTTGAATCGTAAAAAATAGCTGATCTTCATTTTGAAAGCAATGATAGTATTCTCTGTGTAGAAACATAATCCGATAGTTTAACGATATGAAAAGAAAAAAAAAGTGTTTTTAATGATGAGATAGAAAAAGTAAATAAAAATAATGGAAACTATTTATTCAGGATTATGAATCATTCATTTGACGAATATCAAGAAAATATTTGATATACACATTGATTATTAACAGCTGAAATAAAAAAAAATGTGAGAATATTTGTTGTTGTGATAATTTCACCAGACAAATTCATGCTTTAATGATAGGAATAACTCCTCATTTGTGCCTAATTCTTGCCGTGATTTTCAAGAGTATTTGTGTAAATTTCATCTTCATTAGAGTCCACTGAATCAGCACGGAGATTACAAGCAAATACATCTTTTATTACATCAAATTTTCATTGAATCTCGGAAATGTTGTAAAATTTGTTTCCATACATAATTCAACAAAGGCTAATTCCGATCAGTTCTATGAACAAATACATGATATCTATATTGGATTAATATTAAAGATTTAAATGAATAATCTAACCGGAAAAGTCTTAAAAACAATTTAGAATAGAAAAAAAAATCTTGGAAGCCTTCCTGTCACTATTTACTGTGTCCTGAAAAAAAATTTATTTCAATTTGTAAGAGATAATTTCCCCCAAACACAATCTAATGCGCAACCTCTCAATTAGATCTTACACAAAATTATCAAAAATGAAATATATAATGATTTTACTATTATTCTAACAATTCTATCGTTGGAAACAATATATTTTATATAAACAAATATCATCAAATATATTTGCATCTAAACAAATGTCAGAATATAGCTTTGAAAATAAAACTATTGTGTTTGGTGCTTGTTCCGTGGGTCCTAATGACGATGACAATTTCCATCGGTCATTGAATCGCCTTTTCTATTAAGTGAGGTGTTCCCTACTACGTCTGCAGATTCAAATATCAAAGCTGTATAAAGTGATATTATCTATCTATTCAGACACTTCAGCTATAAGCATTCATCTTGTCTCGAAGTGGAAAACAATTGGGAAAAGGAGGCGGCAAGGGTCACCCCAAGTCACACAGTCAGGGTATCGCCAAGCCTGCTACCCGCCACCCAGCCAGCAGGGCTACTACCAGGCGTATCTCTTATATGAACTACCTGTTGCGATCACCTACGCTGTGTAGACCAAAAGTAAGATTGTCGCCTTATTAGATGTCGCCTGTGCGATGAAGAGACAAAGCAGAATTCTAATTTGAGGGTTAAATATTAAAATTTTGTCTGAGAATGGCCCCTTTTTAGGGCCAGCCACTTTCTATGAACAGTTTATTCAATACGAGATATGCACTAGAATAAGTTTACCTTTGCTTTGAAATGACTCCAAAATCAGTACAGAATTTTCAAAACGTTTACTTTTTAACTAAAAAACTAATTATGTCTATATCAGATGTTGTTGCCACGAAATCGTAGAATTCCTTTTCTTAATTTGAATGAATAAAGGTTTAATTTCATTATTACGTTAATACCTTATGAATATGTTCTTTAACTATACCTTTTAATTAAAATCACACTTTAAATTTTTACTCTAAATATTCATGAGCCAAGTCGACTTCCATGGCAGCTCTGGAATTAATTCAATTTTCATAGGCTGAAAAATAAGACACAAGTGAATTTTTGAAAATGTGAGCGCTAAAATATTATCAGCTTTCAGGAGCCTACTGTAGAGCCTATTTGAACATCATGTCGGGCATTCCCTGTGTACACCCTACTTATAGTATGATGACAGGGCGTGACAAAGGAAGTAAAGTAAATAGAAATATTATTAAGCAGATCCTGAACTCTCTTTCAAAGCGATAAAGGAAAAAAATGAATAAAGCCAATCAGGTCACTTCTTAGACTTTCTTCATATGTTTATTTCGTGTTATTGGTATTTTCTATTCTTTGAATATCATTCATTCTGGAAGACAGTTTAATATTACTTTCTATCCACGATTTAACAAAGTGAAAATCCAAACTATTTCCTCAAACAGAAATGTTTTAATATATCGGATAAATATTTACTATTAAAAAAGATTTCAACAGAAAAGAAAGCATGAAAGCAAAGTTGAATGTTTATCAAATTATTTTCTTTCTGAAAGAAGGAAAAACGATGTTCGTGTGATTTAGCATCTTCCCCTGAAAATTGCTGTAAATAGAGAGTCTTCCATACAGGCTGTCAAAAGTTCGTTTTGTCTACTGCTGTTATATAACAGCCAAGAGAAACGTTTTTTCTGTGATTAGAGTAACTTTTACAGTAGTAATGGGCCATCGAGATTAGCTTGCTGATTATTATACCATAGGATCAGAAGTAAATTTCTAAATAAATACTATGTAGTTAAAATTGTTGATTTTTTCCAAATTGAATTTTTTCAATATAAAATTAAAATTCAATCTAAAAATTGATATAAGCTCTTTCATTACAGACGACAATTCAATCAATACGTTAGGAAACCTACTTGAAATTTCAAAAATAAATTTCAAATACGGTTGTTTTTATGTTCGGTAGGTAATATATTTATTTCTTTCTGACACCAGTGGTAGGGTTCGAATACAACTAAAAGGTAGAATCTCAAATGCAAAATTTCAAGGTTTGGTACAAAACAGTCTACCCAGCCTCATTTTGCCAGAGTCAGAGAATCGGATTATTTCGTGAGCATCGGTATTCCAGTGGTATTATGCTTGCCTGCAACGCCTGAGGTCTGTGGTCGCTTCTCGGCTTACACGAGTGGTTCATTACTTTCCGGGTGAAAGAGCTAACCCCAATCCACAATCAATGCATTTTTTTTTAATTCAGAACATACACGCGAATAAAAGATTATTAAAAACTAAAATTTTAGTTAAGTCAACGGACATTAAATTATACATTGGACTCCGGAAATAATAATTAGAAATGAATTGTCAGGGACATGATGTTATATTTCATCAATTTTGCTTAAAGCATATTTCAATGATGATGATGATGATGATGATGATGATGATGATGATGATGATGATGATCGTATTTTCTTTTATGAAATTTTATTTTCTGACTTAAATAATGCAACATTAAAAAATAACAGAAAAAACAAAATTTGAAAATGTGAGCGCTAAAATATCAGCTGGTGTCAGGAGCCTACTGTTGAGCCTATTCAAACATGGTGTCAGAGCGCTCCCACTTATCATTACATTGTACATTATACCTACAGCAAGATGACATGAAGTAGGAAGGGAGGAAAAGTAACGGGGAAAAATTAAGAGGGTCAGGTACAATCACATGATTTTTTTTTCTTATATTATATTTTCGTCATCATAAAAGACTCTCTGTCTTTTATCAGATGGGTACAATCACATGATCAATTTTTTTTTCTGATATTTAGAAATGAAATGGACTCCGTTTTTTTATTGAATAAGAAAAAATCCAATAATTAGTTGAAAAAGAGAATTACATCTCGGTATTTTACGTGTAAGAATTTATAATGCATTTATAATTCTTTGCATTATCCAAACTTTTTTCACTATATATTTTGAAAATATATCCCCTTTTCATTGAGATGTACACAAATAGTTTTTATATCAGATTTTGGGCAGAATTTCTTTTTAATATTGGTACAAACATATCAACGATAAAATTAATTCTTATATGAGTTTTGTGTTTTATTTTTGGCAGATGCCGATTTCGTGAAGGCATTTCCGAGCATTGCATTGGTATGTCTATTAAAAAGAATCATCACAGGTATAAATTGGTTGTATCTATAAATAAAAATTCAATTGCATCTTTGGTCAAATATCATTAATTGGCGAAACCCCAAATCTCAGTTATACCAGGGTTTTCTTCCTCTAAAATGTAGTAGTTGGGGGCAGAGTTGCCTTTGCAAAGAAGACGCTTCGTTACAACAGACGGGGTCGCATGAGATGAGCGAGTCTTACTTTTTCCCGTTACTTTTCCTCCCTTACCACGTCATGTCATTTTGCTGTGGTTATCATGTACAATGAAATGATAAGAGGGGGCACCCTGAAACCAGGTTTGAATTGGCTCAACAGTAGGCTCCTGACATATTTACAAGTAATTCTATTTAATAACGAATCTAAGTTTATTAATGTTTTTGACTTGTCTCGCTTTAAAGTCGAGTCGTGTTCCGAATATTGAATTAAGTTAAATTGACTTATCTCCCTTTAAACATGCGTCCACGACTTTTCTATGTTATCGTTAATCGTTTATCTTGTGACTTCATCTTTGTGTTAAAAGATCGAAAATAATTTTCTGATCATCTTCTTCGAAACATTTCACTATCATTCATTCAACTTCGAGATTTACTTGATGAATTCCTTTGATGAAGAAAAAGAGCTGGATTAAAATTATAAAATATGAGAGTTTAGATGTACATAAATATGCAAATATAATACACATATATAAATAAATCTAAACAGGATTTTTTTTTATGGAAAGAATATTCATTTTACACTGAGACCAATGTAAAAACGGTCCTATCTGTGGCAACTAACATTTTCAAAGTCTACAGACCATTATGATATAACTGATTTTTGACAACATTTAATGGTCAATTCTACTACATTTTTGAATGAATTCTCGTAATTAACCCCACACACGAGCCGAGATGGAAGAGAGAAGATTAAAGGTATATCTCAGTGTATGTCTATACGTAGGCGATTCTTTAATGAAGAATACGAGTGTTACCCAATGTTTTGAATAGAAAACAAAGGAAATATTCTACGTTTTAGAGGATATTGAGAATAATATTAAAATGCCAAAAGTCATTATATAAATATATACACTGCATAAAGCTACTATATATATAAATATATATATATACAAATATATATATAAAAATACATATATATACATATACGAATATATATATATATATACATATACAAATATATATATATATATATACAAATATGTATTTATATATACAAATATATACATACATATACAAATATATATATATATATACATACAAATATATATATACATATATATACACACATATATATATACATATATATAGATATACATATATATATACATATATATATACACACATATATGTATATACATATATGAATATATATATATATACATATATATATACATATATATATATATGTACATACATATATACATATATATAGATATATATAGATATATATATATATATAGATATATATATATAGATATATATATATATATTCATATATATATGTACATATATATATACATATACATATATATATACATATATATATACATATATATATATATATACACACACACACACATATATATATATATATATATATATATATATATATATATATATATATATATATATATATATATATATATATATATATATATATATATATACGCTGTGAATATCTGATTTATATAAAGTTCAGTCCCTGTCAGAGATTGAGAGAATGAAATTTAAAATAAAAAAATGCATCCGAAAGTAGCAATTCATAAGACAGTACAATATAATGATGATGATAATGATGATTGTAGTATTGAATGTAATGAACTTGTATTCATTTTTAGAATAAAATATTCTGCATTCATATTTCAATTTTATATTAAAATGAATCCAATTTTTAAAAAAAATGTTTTACATCCATAGTATTCATTTGGAAATATACTTCCGCGATCCTACGGCGTAATCTTATCATTTTACAAAAAAAAAAAGAAAAATTCCCAAACTCGTATTAAAGTGTCTTTTATCATCGATATATTAGTACCATTATTGAAAGAACAAATCTTCCATACATCTATACCATTAGAAAAAAAAGAAGAATTGAAAAGAAGTCTGATATGAAAATTATTTGTACACATTATAGAACTGGAGATATTTTTTAAATGCATAATGTAAAATTTTCGGATGATATGAACAAAGAAATAACTTTAATGATTTTGATTAGAAATATTTTACGTGTAAAAAACTTTGATTTATTTTTTATTCAAATCAACTAATTATTGGACTACAATAAAAATAAAAATCAGTCCTTATGGGTAACCCTTCAGTCTAACGGCGTAAAATAATATTTACATATCGATTAGAATGTCGTCATTATTGAAATAACTTTATCGATGAAACAATAATATATCTTATATCATGGAATATTCAGATATCTTGTATATATGTGTATTTTGGAAAGGCAAGATCATGATTTTTACAAAGCTTTTCTCCAATTTATCTATTCAAGCTTTTAATAATCGATGAGTTTCTTTTTTCATTCATTGTTTCTGATTCATTATTATAAACTTTCATACTATAATTATTTCACACATAACATATCTTGATTGTTTTTTATTAATAAACTAATTTATTTTAATAAGATGTTCGGTACTTATTTAATGAAAGACGAAATTATTTCTAAGAAGTTTCTATTCTAGACTTGGGAAAAATTATATTTTCTTGTAATTGTATCCCATCCTCTTTTTGCAGAAGATAATGACTGATACGTAGATTAAAGATACATTTTGGGGGAAAAAACCGGGGAATCACTGCAGAAGATGTATTTGGGCATTCTTTTTTGAGAAAACAGAAAAACTTGAAAAAGAAATAAAATGTCTTTTTTTTTTTCATCTTTCTCAATTTTACAAGCGAACTGACATTTTAGGGCCATTTCTTGTGAAAAGAAATAAAATATTAGCATCAGATTTTTTTATAGAGATTCCAAATAATTCGATTATTTTTTTAAATTCTCATTTTATTCTGTCACTATCTGCAAGAGACTGAGATTTTACTGTTTAAAAGTTACGATCATTATTAATTAATTATTCTATAAAGAAAAATACCAATCCACAATGTTTTATATATATTTATTTTACAGATTGTAAATAAACTCTTCTGAGGACTTATTACTGTTAAGATAAAGTAATGGTTTTCAACACAGAAAATAACATTTCTTTTGACCGCCATATTACAGTAATCAATGGGGTGTTGGCAGACTCTCTAATAACTAACATTTCGTCGATGAAACGTAAATATTGACTTGAAACATTAAATTGTTTTCCTTTTCTTTACATGAAAAAATTTAGACATTTTTCTTTTAAGGTTTTCTTTTCAAATTAAAAAACTCTACTTATGTTTATAAAATGAGGTGTCGAAAATGTTCAAAGTGTTTGAACATAGCTATATACAAGATAAACATTTTACTGCATATCTTGGAAAAGACTGTTCGTAGAAAGTTGGTGGCCCTGAAGAGGGCCGTTTAGAGAAAATAAAAAGGGCCGTTTAGAGACAATATTTCAATATTTAACCTCCCAGGCCACACAGAATTCTGATATTTTTCTTGCGCGCATCGAACAAATCCATGAAGCTGACATACTCTCTGTCGGCTTGCTCGGCAATGGAGACGGCATCACGGATAACTTTCTCACGGTAAATTCTAAACAGTCTGTCTCCTTCGTATTCGACAATAGATGTACGCTGGACACGAACTTTGCGAGAACGACAGCGTGTAACAGGCCTGCGGTTGAACTTGTGGAAATAACGATGACGATTGGCACGTGCCTTTCGCAATCTTCTCCTACAAGTAGTCATGATGAACGTTCCAAGCTGAAAATCATTTGAAGTGCTCGAGTGGGTGAAGCATATCAATTTATACAGCTTTGTGTAAATGTGCGGACGTAGAAGTAAGCATATCACGTGATAGAAAGGGCGGTTTAATGACCAATGGAAATTGGCTCAGAAACTGAGCACGCTTTACGTGAACCAAAAACAGTTTACATTAGAATCAGCCATGCGTATGAAACCATAAAACTCTGTAAACATAGGAATGTTATTCTGAGGTATTTGTCTATTTTTCGGAAAAATGCCTAAAAGCAATCATATTATTCTACGCACATAAAGGTTATCCGACAGTTTAACAGTGTAAAAACAAGAAAAAAAAGTGTTTGTAATAATTAGATAAAAAAGTAAATAGAAAATATGGAAAGTATTTATTCAGGATTATGAATAATTCATTAGAAGAATATCAAGAAAATATTTGATATACACATTGATTATTATCAGCTGAAATCAAATAAATGGGGGAATATCTGTAATTGTGATGATTTTGCCGGACAAATTCATGCCTTAATGATGGGAATAACTCCTCATTTGTGCCTAATTCTTGTCGTAATTTTCAAGAGTATTTGTGTAAATTTCATTTTCATTAGAGTCCACTAAATCATCACAGGAATTAAATGCTTTTTAAAATTATATTCTGACCTTTTAAAAATACAAGAATATTTTATGATATTTATTCACCGAATAAAATTCGTGAATATTATTTGGATATTCCAATATATTATTTGAATTTTACGCTATGCTAAACAGAAAGATTACCAATCTGATATATAAAAATAATTTTCTGTTTGTCTCTTTTTTTAAAAATTTCAATGCTACAAATTATACAATGTTTTTGGTTGTATTTTCTTGCTCAGTCGTTGGAGGTCAGCTAAGTTTTCCTTGATTTCACAAAAGAAACAGTAAAACTGAACCTGATAGAGTTGAAATAGTTGCTTTTATAATAATTTCAAGGCAGTTTGCGATTAAATTGTTTTCTAATGTTTTTTTTTAATTGAAAAAAAGAGCATCAAAAAATCGCAATGTTGTTAACAAGTAGGGTTTAAAAAATACTTCAATCTTATGAATGATATCAGAAAGATAGTTATTATTTTCTAAAGATCAATGAAAGCATTATAAGTTTATTTATTAAATAATTCAACTAAAGTCCTCAACGTTACTTATTTAGGGTAAGCTGAGTCCCGAATTCAAAAAGCCAAAAATTAAAAAAAAAAACGAACAAAAACCACTCATGTCCCTTCCCACAATTATTTTAAAATATCAACTGGTGTCAGGAGCCTACTGTTGAGTCTATTCAAACCTGGTATCAGGGCTCTCTCTCTTATCATTTCATTGTACATCATACCTACAGCAAGATGACACAACGTAGACAGGGAGGAAAAGTAACGGTAAGAAGTAAGACCGGCTCATCTCATGTGATCCCGTCTGTAATAATAAACCGTTTTCTTCGCAAAGGCAAATATGTTTCTGTCTACTTAAATATTCCTCATGGAATATTTGGCCGTTGAGGTTTTGAATTTGGCTGAAAATGATGCTATTCTAAACGATAAATCAAGAATCTCTTAGATAAGATAAAAATAATTATTTGATTCAAATAAAAATTCCCAGATCGGTATTTTACAGATAAAAAATTACAATGCAAGTTATTACGGTTATTTTTTTTACAAGCAGAACCATTTACACTGTTATATATATATATATATATATATATATATATATATATATATATATATATATATATATATATATATATATATATATATATATATATATATGTGTGTGTGTGTGTATATATATATATATGTGTGTGTGTGTGTGTCTGTATATATATATATATAT